>CAUYRH010149365.1:0-61840 GCA_963574655.1 Perodicticus potto
TATATTATTAATTATATTATAATTATATTATATATTATTAATTATATTATAATTATATTATATATTATTAATTATATTATAATTATATTATATATTATTAATTATATTATAATTATATTATATATTATTAATTATATTACAATATAAAATAACTATATTATATATTATAATATATAACAATAACATATAATTATTATAATTATATAATATAATAATAATTATTATTATATATACACAGAGTGGACATAAATTCGTGTGCAATTTACTATGTTAAACTATTTTAAATTGCACATGAACTTTTGTCCACCCTGTATATAATCATCTCAACTATGTAACAAGATACATACTGGGTGGGATGGCTCACACCTGTAATGCTAGCACTCTGGGAGGCTGAGGCAGGAGTTCAGACCAGCCCAAGCAAGAGCCAGACCATATCGCTACTACAAACAGAAAAACTGAGGCAAGAGGATCGCTTGAGCCCAAAAGTTGGAGGTTGCGAGGTTGCTGTGAGCTATGATGATGCCATGCATGGCACTCTACCCAGGGTGACAGCTTGAGACTCGGTCTCAAAAAATAAATAAATAAATAAATAAATAAAAGTAAAAGGAAATATACCAAAACATTAACACTGGTTGACCTCTGGAGGATGGGATTATAGGTGATTTTTTTTCCTTTTTAGACTTTTCTAATGGATCCCTATATCTTCCCAGTTCATGTTATTTTATAATAAAGATATACATCTGTAATGAACAAATACATGACAGCACCCCTCCCACTCACACTCACACATTCCTACTCAAGTTCATCTTACTATAGCACAGGCTTTCTACAAGGTCATGTGCTACTGGAGCTTCGCACTAGATGATTCTTACTTGTGTGGAAGTAACATGGCAGGACATTCAGCATCTCTGCCCTCCACCCACTTGAATGCCAGTAGCACTCTTAGTGTCAGCTGAGAACACTCCCACATTATACAGAAAAAATGTTCTTATTTTTCAGACATGCATTTAGGGGAAAAATGTCATGATGTTTGTAAATTACTTTAAACTGCTCTAGAAAAAATAGATAAA
Organism: Perodicticus potto; assembly: GCA_963574655.1. Taxonomy (NCBI): domain Eukaryota; kingdom Metazoa; phylum Chordata; class Mammalia; order Primates; family Lorisidae; genus Perodicticus; species Perodicticus potto. Next base: position 1,071 of record CAUYRH010149365.1, read on the forward strand.
ACAATTATGGTCCAAACTGTCCACATGACTGAGAAATCTAGATGATGGATACGTGCCTATTGGTTCTGCTATTCTTTCTACTTTTCTGTAGTGAGTGGAAAATATTTCATCCATTTCCAAATGTCCCCTATTGCTGGGATGCCACCCCAAGCTGAAAATCGATGGCTTCATTTTATCTCAGTCTCTTTGTCATAAATGTTGTATCTGATGATTAGTTTAAACCTCTACAGGGGCTGCTTTATTTTTCTTCCAATGTTTTCTCCTCTGCTCCCTTCTCCCCAAGATGACATCTGGATGTAGGGAAATGTCCTCATGGCAATGGAGAGAGGCGGCCTTTGTCATGTCCTTTGGATCTTTGTGGGTTTCATGAGATGCCCCGCCCAGTCGCCAGCGTCTTAATGGCCTCAGCTACTGAAGTCCACAACCACTGTTCTGTCCTTACTGGCACTGACTCAGAGGGACCACCCTCCTCGGCAGCTGAGAAGCTGAGTCCTGGCTGCATCCTCTACCCAGCTCTGCCTCGCCTGGTCGCCCCACATCTCCATAGCTCCTTGGTTCTCACATCCCTCAACCATCTCCTCCTTCCTCACTGGGGCCTCGTGGGGACTTCTGGATTTCTCCCATGCCATGTGCATCCAGGAGAGGATTCCCAATACAGGTGACAATCTGGGATGGGGTAAGATGCAATGATGGAGGGGATCCCAACCATCCACCCATACCTTACACGTATGCAGTATCTCACAGAGGACATGTCCGCTCTCCTTTTCATAGCAAACCCTTTCTCAGTGCCCACTCTCTGCCACACATGGCACTAAGGGTCTAGATGCCACCCCCACTTGATGTGCACCCCAGGTGCCTATTGCTACAGAAAAGGGCGAACAGATCGTGATGTAAGAATACAAGTTATTATGAGGAAGCTGCTGAAAAGAATAAAACTGATATGTTCTGAGAAGCAAAGGTGGCCAAGATATGTAGTCATGTGAAAAGGCAAGTTTCAGCATAATAGGTAGGGTATGATCTCTTTTCCATGGGAAAAAACTGAAATAATGAGAACGATGAGCAGCACGATTTTTTGTCCCTGTGTTAACCAATACAGGGGCCAGGTGATGATTAGCTACTTGCTCTAGGAATGCCTGATAACACTAAACCAGCTGAACACCTTACTTACCAAAATAGATCACTTGCTCCTCCTGGCTTACTTCACCAATCCAAAGCTAAATCACAAATTCTGCCCCTCCCAACCAAGTTACCTGTCTTATATGACCCACCTAAAAATCACCAGTCCAGTCTAAGCCCCGTAGGATCCCCTTTCCTTAATTTCTTTATTTCAAGATACTATTAAGACTTTTCAAAGTATTGTTTTCTCTTACTACCATAAACTTAACACACATGGCTTTGTTTGATCAACAGTTTTTCCTGGTGGTCTTCCTGGGAATCAATAATCAAAAATTATAATTTAACATGCCCTGAGCACTAGGCTGTTTTAAACACTAATCCTACTTGGTGAGATTTTCAATGTCATTATTCTCATTTTATAGATGAAGAAACTCAGGGTTAGAATTTGAACAACTTGATAAATATCACACAGGGAGTAAGCATCAGAGACCACATTCAAACCCAAGCAGTCTGGCTCCAGAGTCTAATTAAGGCTGGCTAATAGAGTCTACCTGCTTCATACTGGCTCATGCTATTTATTATGACTGTGTAACAAGTTATGCAGTGACTTAAAAAAAACACAACAGCATTTATTTTGCTTATAAATCTTTAATTTGGGGAGGGCTCAGTGGGAACAGCTTGCCGCTGCTCCACCCAGTATCAGCTGAAGTGGTTTGAACAATGGGAGGCTGAATCATCTGGAGGCTCATTCTGGCAATTGATGCTGACTGTCAGCTGTAATCTCAACTGGGAAATTAGGCAGAACACTTGCATGTGGCCTCTTCATGTGACCAGGCTTTCTCATAGCATGGTGGCTGAGGTGCCAGGGGGAGCGCCTGAGAGAAAGAGAACGCTCCTGGCGGAAGCCATGTTGTTTTTTATGACCTGGCCTTGGAAGTTGGGCAGCGTCACTTCTGCCACATTCTCTCTGTCATTCTCTCTCTGTCATTCTCTCTCCCAAAGCCCTCCCCACGTCCCAGGATGGGGGAAACAGACTTACCTTGTGATGGGGAGTGGCAATGTCCAGATGAAAATATGAGGCCAGAAACATTGCTGTGATCATTTCTCGAAATACAATCTTCCACAGATCCATATATTCAAGTGTGTACATATGTAACGCCTGGACTAGGATATAACAAACAGTCAGCAGTGGTGATTTCTGGGGCTAATAGGCAGTCTTTTATTTTCTATGATGTTTTGGACTTTTGTAAACAGATGTACAAAGCACTATAGCAACATTACTTTTCAAAGACTTGGTGTTTATTTTCAAAAAGCTCATACTGAATGTGAGTATCCTGGTCATTGCCTGTTCCTTCTCCTGCATCCACTTCTGCCTCTCTCTGCCCTGCTCTGTACCCCAGGAGGCTCAACTCTGCATTTTCTATCACCCAAGCTGCTTTACCTTCCGACCTCTGGTTGGGATCAGCCAATGCGGCAGTGGAAGGAAATTAGAGGGTGAGAGAAGACAGAGGTTGAGGTATTTGTTTTTCTTTCCCCACCTGTTCTTGGCTCCCTTACAGCCTCCGGCCCTCTTCCACAGATATAGGCATCACTAGGTTTCATAACAATTCCTTCATCTTAATCCCTCGGGTCCAAGAGTGTTTATGGCTAGGCCCTGGGTGCTCCATCATCCCTATGGGTTCCCAGTGGTTCTCAACTTTTCTAATGCCGTGAGCCTTTAATACAGTTCCTGTGGGTTGCGACCCACAGGTTGAGAACTGCTGCCTTAATCCTATCCAACCCTCTGTGTGATGATGCTTTTCAAGTGTGCTTTTTGTTTCCTACCAAGTCCCTTCGTAACCCAAGGCCTTGATGGAGACTAGCATGCAAATAATGTGCAGCTTGCTTTGAGAGGCATCTATAAGAAAAGGAAATCCAGGTTTTCCTGGAAAAGTCAAAAAAGCTTTCCCAAAAGAAGCGACACTTAAATTGAGACACAAAAGATGAGTTAATGTTCATTAGTTGTGAAAAGGGGGGACTTTCAACCCTGTGATATTTCCACAGATGCGGAAATAGGCCCAGAGAGGTTGACAAGCCCATGATCACACAGTGGATAGCACAGACTCAAGCATTCTGCTTAATCTATCACACCGCAAAGCAAGTTTGTTGTATCAGTTGAGATGTTTTTGGCTGCAAGTAACCAGGAAAAAATGACTCAATAAGTTAAATGTGTTGTATAACAATAAGAAAATCAAGATAAGACAACTGCAGGATTAATTAAATTAAATCAGATGCTTAACATCAAGAGGAAGGTCAAACACGGATTAGGAGACCAAGTACCGGTAAGTTAATTCTCCTCAAAATGATTTATAGATTTAAGGCAATCCAAGTCAAAATCCTATGAGGTTTATGTATGGAAATTATCAAGCTAATTCTAAGATTTGCATAAAAATCCAATGGACCTAGAAATAACCTAGACAATATTAAAGAAGAACTACTAGATATTGATGCTTAATATAAAGTCAGAATAATTAAGGCAGTGTGATATTGGTGCGAAGATGGACAGATAGACCAATGGAACAGAGCTGGACCCAAACATGTATGGTCATTTGATTTGCAGCAAAGCTAACACTGCAATTCAGTGGTTCTGGAAGTATTTTATATCCATATAGGAAATAATCTGTATGTAAAAAAATAAATGGAACATTGCACAGTGATCTTTTTAAAAAGATAAACTACTGTCATAATTACATGAAAGAATCTCAAAAACATGTTGAACAAAAAAGAAGCTAAACACAAAAGAATGTATATTGTATTATTCCATTTATATGAAGTTCAAGAACAAGCAAAACAATTTATGGAGATAGAAATTAGAAACAATGGTTAAAAATGGACAAAGGACTTGAATTGACCATTTTCCAAAGAAAATGCCCAAGAAGCACATGAGAAGATGTTTAGCATCACCTTTGAAAAGGTTTAAGAGGGCAAATTTAAAGTTATGTGTTTGTAATCAAAGTTAAAAATTAAATAAACATTTTTTTAAAGGAATTGGGTGGGGCATGGTGGCCACTTGAATTATATACAGCCAAAAGTTTCCTAACTAGTATATGGTATAAAAGTTGTTTATACTGTGCTTTATTAACTTCTTAGGCAACTCCCACTTAATATCACTAATGTGTTCTCAAAAACATGTTTTCCAGGCATGGTGGTTCATGCTATAGTCCCAGCTACTTGGGAGGCTGAGGTGGAGGATTCTTTGAGTCTAGGAGTTCTGGCCTGTTGCACACTGTGCCCATCAGGTGTCCACACTAAGTTCAGCAACCATACAGAGACCTTCCTGGGAGTGGAAGACCACCAGGTTCCCTAAGGAGGGATGACCTGGCCCAGATCAGAAATGGAGCAGATCAAAACTTCTGTTATGATCAATGGCAGGATAGTGCCTATGAATAACCACTGTACCCCAGTGAGGGCAACATAGCAAGATGCCACCTCTTAAAAAAAGAAAAGAAAAAGAAAAAGAAAAAGTTCCTGGTGAAAATCCCAATAGGGAACCTATTTTATTAAATAGGAAGCCTATTTTGTAGGAAACATTATCATGCATTACACATCAATTTCCTAAAATATTACTAAAACTCAGTTATGTGCTTATAAGCTTTTAAAACTATTTTTTAGAGCACAGAGAATTTTCAGAGCAATGAAACTACTCTGTATGATGTGATGGTAGATATGTGTCATTATACATTTGTCCAAACCCATAAGATATGGGTTTTTCTTTTCTTTTCTTTTTTTAAGAGACACTAAGAGTGAACCTTAATGTAAACTATGGACTTTGGATAGTAATGATATGTCGATGTAGGTTGAGGAAGCTGTGGGGGGAGGGCTGGAGGTATATGGGAAATCTCTGTACCTTCTGCTTAATTTTGTTGTGAATCCAAAAGTGCTCTAAAAAATAAACAGCATTTTTTAAACCAACCTATCATGTTAGACTATAAAATGCTTAACATCATTTCTCGATCATCAACTATTAAGATGGTTGTTAAACACTCACTTCGTGTACAGCAACATGGCCTCTCCCACTGCCAGCACAGCCATCACACCCAACCCCTTCGTTGTCCTGGAGTTGGCTTTTTAAAACTCCTTTCTATTTAACCCATTCAGGTATTGCTTGTTAGATCATGAAATGATCTAATCATTTGGTTATAGAAATAGGGAAAAAAGGAGGAAATGGGAACTGTATCAGGATTGTATTTAGAAGCATGTGAAAGATGCTGTGATGGGAAAAATGGCAAAAATCACTAACAGGCTGATGTGTCTCATGTAACAACAAGTCCGGGGCGTGCCTTCGTCTCCTGCTTTCATCTCTGCAGTGTGAAGACTTTCATCTTCCGGCTGTTAGCCTCACAGTGGTATGATGTTTACTGTACATCTGGGCAACACATCCAGGCAAGAAGAATGTGGGGAAGGGGCAAAAAGACAAAAGGAGGAAAGCAAACAGGGTCTCTCCTTTTCATAAAAGTGCTCCTAGAAGTCTCAGCCAGTGACCCTCCCTGCTCTTCATCAGCCAGAGGTTGCTGTGAGCTGTGACGCCACAGCACTCTATCTAAGGCGACAGCTTGAGACTGTCTCGGAAAAAAAAAAAAAAAGATAATCTTAAAATATTCTATTGAGTCTTAGGAATATAAATAGAAATGTTTCTCTATATAAACATTTCCCCCCAAGCGCATTGTTACTGAGAGACACATATGCTCTATCAAGTTTGGATATTATAAACTCAGAGGGATCCTTCTGGGAAAATGTTCACCAGAGAAATATTCTCCAGGATATGCCCAAATACTGTGGAAGTGTTTCCTTACCTGCAGCTCAACCTCATCCACGGCAACAGTTGCATAGTAAGCATGTTATGGTGTGGTTACATCATAATTGATGTCCCTTCTCCCCTGTTGTTGAACATTTAGAATGTTTGCAATTTCTCACAATTATAAACAAGGCTGCATGGAACATCTTTATACAAATACCCTTACCCATTTGTCCAATTACTTCTTTGGGATAAATTAAATTCTTGAAATCAAATTGCTGGGATGATGGTTCTACAAATTTAAAATTTTGATACATATTGCCAAATTGCCCTCTAGAAAGGTTGTACCAACTCCACTACTTTTCCATTGCTGGAACAATGACCATGCATCACAGGGGCACCCTGGCCCCACTTATATGGAGAGGAGGTTGGATGGTTCTGTTAATGCAGCCTTAGGAAGCAGGGAGCTTCATAACTCAGACACCAATTACATTTGGAAATGAGATTAGCACATGGGCTCTTCCCATTCATCTCTCTAAGAGTCTCAAGGTTCCATTCCTGGGCAGATGAAACAATAAAACAAAACCGGTGAAATGAAGTCAGTGTGGACCCAGGACATTTTCCTTGATAAATGTTTCCATTTAGGACCAACTTGCAGGGCAGCTTGCTCAGGTCTGACTTGAAGGAGCATCACTACCATGTTCCACTCACAGTTTCTCTCCCTTAGGGGGTCCTGCTCCCAAAATCACAGCTGCATCTCATTAGCCCCCTTCTCAAAAGCATGTTGTGATGCCGCACCCCAAACGTCCTTGAGAATGGTGCCCAGTGTCCTCATGGAAGAGTTGCAGTTGTTTTTTGCATAATACTAATGACAGTGTCAACAACTAGATAAAAGTTCGCACTTTCTTAACAGGGAGTTAGTGTTTAATGGGTGTGAGTTTTAGCTTGGGATGATGAGAGAGTTCTGGAGATGAAGGTTTGGTGACGGTTGCACAACAGTGTAAATGTACTTAACGCCCCTGAGCTGAACGCTTATAATGACTAACGTGGTAAGTTTATGTTATATATTTCACCACAATAAAAAATATAAAAAACAAAAAGGCACTGACTTTAGGTTTCTGTAAAGACCTTGAAGTTATTTCTTCCTAACAAGTAAAAAACTGAACAAACTGAAAAATCAGTAACTCTCCCAAGATCCGTCAGAGAAGTGAGATCACAGGACACACTGCTGACCCCCCAAATTAGAGAAAGGTCGCAGAGATATACAATCACAATTTATCAAGGCAAAAATCCCTGAGTAGAAACCTCTGTGGGAACTAGTACAAGGGTAGGAAAACTTGAGCTGTAATGGATGAATTGCTGGAGGCTCAGTGTGGACAAGTGTGAGACTAGCAAGGCCTAGTTAGAGGGCCACATTTTTTGTGAGTTTTACCTCTAGAAGCTCTGCCAGGTTCTCCTGGTGAATACTGAAGGGAAAATCTCCCTTCATGCTTCCAGCAGGCAGAGGAGGAAAAGGAACCATTATAAAAAACAGGAAAGGATTCTGCTGTCCACAGCAAGGCTTGCCCTCAGGAGAAGCTATTTTGCCAGAGCCTAACTACTGGGTTTTATCAGACTCAAACCAACCTGAGGAAAGGGAAATACCCAATTCCATCCCAGGCAATCTTGCCCCACCTAAAAAAGTAGGGGGACCCAGAAGCACTGGTGAAGTTCACAGGTCATGGGCACAGGGTCACTAAAAGACTGAGACCTGATCACAGGAATATAGAATGTTTCACCTCCCCTACCCCATAACTCACCACCACACCACTAAAGGCCTATTTATTGGAGTTTCTTTTCTTTTTTTTTTTGAGACATTGTCTCACTACGTTGCCCTCGGTAGAGTGCCATGGTGTCACAGCTCACAGCAACCTCAAACTCTTTGTGCTTAAGTGATTCCCTTGTCTCAGCCTCCTCCAAGTAGCTGGGACTACAGGTGCCCACCACAATGCCTGGCTATTTTTTTGTTGCAGTTGTCATTGTTGTTTAGTGGGCCAGGGCCAGGTTCGAACCCACCATCCTCAATGTATGTGGCTGGTGCTGCAACCACTGTGCTATGGGCACTGAGCCTATTGGAATTTCTTTTATTCATTATATCATGCTCAGCTTTCAACATAAAATTACAAGGCATAGTAAGAAGCTAAAAACATATTTTGAAAAGACAGAGCAAACATCAGAACCAGACTTGGATATGGCAGGGATGTCAGGAATTTTAAACAACTATGATTAATATGCTAAGGGCTCTAATGGGAAAAGTAGGCAACATGCAAGAACAGGTGAGTAAAGTAAACAGAGAAATGGAAATTCTAGGAAACAATCAAGAAGAAACATTAACACCTTGAAGAAATGTTGACAGAAACTTCCAAAACTGAAAATCAAGAAGAATAAAAGGACTGAAAACAAACAAATAAAAAAAGGTAGAGAGTATCCAAAAACCATGGGGCAAATACAAAAGGAGTAACATACGCACGGTGGGAAAAGAGGGAAGGAGCAGAAGGAATATTTGAAGCAATAATAATTGAGAATTTCTCCAAATTAATATTAGACACCAAACTACAGATCCAGGAAGTTCAGAGAACATCTCACAAGATAGATGCTAACCCGCCCCCCAAAAGATACTTAGGTATATCATATTCATACATGTACTGCAGAAAACCAAAGATAAAGTAAAAATCTTTGAGACAAAATCTTGCTCTGTCCCCCTGGGTAGAGTGCCATGGCATCATAGCTCACAGCAACCTCAAACTCTTGGGTTCAAGTGATCCTCCTGCCTCAGCCTCCCAAGCAGCTGGGACTACCGGCACCTGCCATTACACCCAGCTATTTTGTTTTCTATTTTTAGTAGAGATAGAGTCTCGGCCTCCCAGAGTGCTAGGATTACAGGCGTGAGCCACCACACTTGGTCAAGAAAAAAAAAAATCTTGATAGAAGCCAGAGGAAGGTAACAGCTTACTCATAGAGGAGCAAAGATCTGACTTTTTAGAAACCATTTGGACAGGACATAACAATCCATAATGCATATGCACTAAACAACAGAGTATCAAAATACATGAGGCAAAAACTGATAGAATTGCTAGAAGAAATATATGAATCCACTCTTACAGCCAGAAACTTCAATACCCCTCTATCAGAGATGGAGAAATCCAGCAGGCAGAAAATCAGTAAGGACATAGTTGAACTCAACAGCATCATTTCTCAGCTAGATGTAATTAGTGTTTATAAACTACATGTTCCAAAGGTAGCAGAATGCATATTCTTCTTAATATCACATGAATATTCACAAAGATAGACTATGTTCTGGTCTAAAACACACCTAAACAAATTTAAAAGAATAAAAATCATACAATGTCTACTCTTAGACTACAGTGAAATTAAACAATAAATCCGCAACAGAAACATAGCTGAGAAAATCCCCAAATACTTGGAGAGTAAATGACATGCTTCTATAAAACATGTGGGTCAAAGAAGAAATCTCAAGAGAAATTAAAAGATATTTTCACTTAAGTGAAAATGAAAATACAATTAATCAAAATTACTGTAGAACACATCAAAAACGGCGATTAGAAAGAAAAGTATAACATTCAATACACATATTAGAAAAATAAAGAATTAAAATCAATAATCTAAGCTACCACTTTAGGAAACTAGAAAAAAGAAGAACTAATTAAACCCAAAGTTAGCAGGAAAAAATTAATTTAAAATGGGGCAGATATCGATAAAATTAAAAATGGGAAGTCACTAGAGAAAAATCAACAACACCAAAAATTGGTTATTTAAAAAGGTCAACAAAATCAATATACCTCTAACCAGGTTATCTAAGAAAAAAAAGGGGAGGGGAAGATAGAAATTACTGTATCATAAATGAAAGAAGGGCCATCACTATAGATCTCATGAATATTAAAGGAATAATAAGGGAATATTACAAAAATTTCTAGGCCTACATATTCGATAACCTAGAAGAAGTATACCACTCCTTGAGAAACACCATCTATTAAAACTCCCACAAGAAGAAAACATGATTTGAATAGAGCTATATCAAAGAAATCAAATCAATAATTAATAACCTTCAAAAACACAAAGAACCAAGCCCAGGAGAGTTCTCTAGTGACTTCTACCAAACATCTAAGGAAGCAATTATACCAATTCTTTTTGCTTCTCAGAGGTACCAGAAGCAGGTGAGCCCGCATTTCCTTTAGGAGCCATCTTACACCCTTCATAGACTTTTCCTCCATTCCTCTACAATTATCATTTCCTCACACCTACTTCATGGGATTATCTCTCAAATAAACTATCTCCCTCTGAGGTTCTTATTTTAGACTTTGCCTTCAGAAAAACCCAAAGGATGGCAGGGACTCAGTGGTGGGGAATCATGCTGAAAATCAAAGTTCAGGACCGGGAGGGACGCCTCTTACCTGGGGAACCTCTAGACATGGTGTGGTGCACCACTGACCCCTCCTGCCTGGGAGCCTGGATGCTGCTCAGCACCATGGCCACTCCTGCTGTAGGGACATGAATTTCCTGTGACTATTTTCCCTTTCAGCAAGCCTTTCTCAACATCCTCATTTCCACCATCACTTGCTTTATCTCTAAAGCATGGGTGAGTATCGGCTGAGCCTGGGTCATGTATGACCATTCTATGACCACATATGACCAGCCTGGGTTACATATGACCATAGCTGCAAGGGAGGCTAGGAAACCAAATGTCTCCTTTGAGGCTTCAGAATCTTGAGTGGTGTCTGCTTCCCCTTAAGACTCATCATGTGGGGAATTCTCCAAATACAGCAAACAAAGCCATGGTGCCCTTCGAATGATTTATGTCTACTCCATTTATCACGTGGGTTAGAAATGGACCCACTTGGGCGCTTCAAACCCCTATCCTGATATATGCTAGCATCTGGAACTGAATCAGAAGCTTGAAATGTTGCCTTGTCCTTGACTTCCCCTTACAAGTTCAGTTCAATTTCACAGTATTCATAAGAGCCTCAATGAGCCCAACCCTACTAGGGAGCCTAAAGACAGAGGCACAAAGAGTTTCAATAATTGCCTTGTATTCCCCCTTTTTCCTTTTTCAGTCAACCCACTCTGCCTTCTGCTGGGCTTTGAAGTGTAATTCAAAAGAGTGAGCTGATTTACTCCTACCTGGCCCAGCTCTCAGCCCAATTAACTAGTGCTTTATCCCCAAGACTGACAACGGAGATGCTGCTGGGATGTCACTACTCCGCTCTCCAGCCAGGCTGCTGGGAGAAGATGGGCTTTTTCACCTAAAGACAACAGACACATCCCTCCAAGGCAGCGATTCTCAACCTGTGGATCGTGACCCATAAGAACTGTATTAAAGGGCCGCAGCATTAGGAAGGTTGAGAACCACGAAATGGGGAAAGTTCACAGAGGGCTGGGAAAACACCTATACCAGACAGGAGGTTGGGGATCAGGGCAGACTTCCCAGAAAACCCAATATTTCAGATAAGTCTGGAAGTAAGAGTTAATTCCATCTAATAGGATAAAGGGGGCTCCAGTCAAATTACCTGCATGTGCAAAGACTTGGAAGTGTTGTGAGTACAAAATATATTCAAGGAACAGACTCAGGGAGAAGGCTTAAAGGCCCAGTAAATAAGTGGTTCATCATCTCTTAGGGGATCTGAGACCCCGTTGGACAATCCGATGGATTCTACTCCCAAACTGAAACCACATGCACCTACTCAGAAATTAGAATGTGCTGTCCAGGGGTGCAGGGTACCCCCAGTTCAGAATCTATTATGTAAGTCAACTTTCATTTGCAGAAGCACAAACAGGCCCAGAGAAGACCGAAATGGTTGTCACAGCAAAGTGTTGCTTCTGCAACAGTATTTTGTTTAGTTCCTCTCCAACAGGTTGGAAATTTACCTCAAGTGACTGATGATCTTTATTTCAAAAGGAGACAAGCAAAGGCTGACAAAAAGCTTTGCAAGCACAGAGAGGATTTGACAATGGATATGTTTCATTGTAGGGAAACTGAGGGTCCAGACAGATTTTTCACTGAAAAGCCCCAAAGGTCATGACTGCAAGTCCTTTCTCTGGGGCAGTTTCTCGGCAGAAAAAAAGTTCCAACACACTGTCTGTGAGGGAACAGGAGATGTTCTTTAACGAAATATTCTAGAGCTGGGCTGAAAACAAACTTGAGATGTCAGCCCTGAGGATACAGCTTTTTAGTTAGCACCCGTGTTTAACTGAGCCCTCCTACCCTTTCCCCTAGGCTGTGGCTGGTCACTAAACCTGGAAACTCTCTGGTTCAAATTCCCCAGAAATTAACACCCTGGAGACCTGGGAGGGGAGAAGTGCCCAAGTGCCTGGGCTCAAAATGCCCCATGGCAAAGACTTGTAGTCAATCCTCAATTTTCAGCACCCTTCTTTCCCCTCCTTCCGCCCTGCCAAATCACTGGCTGTTCCCCAGCACAGTCCCTGCCCTCCTTTCTAGTGTTCAGGGTTAGAGATGCCTACGAGCTTCAGCAAAGATGGAGAGGGTGTTTCTGTTCCGTGCACTTATTGTCTGGAGTGGATTTAATGAAGAGAGTAGACAGAAATAAAACTCAGCCTCCCTTAAATATACTTAATGCTGCTGAACTGTATGCTAAAAAGAGTTAAACTAGTAAATTGTATGTTATGTTTTATACCACAATTAAAAACAAGCTCAATAAAAATCAATTATCTTAAAACTAGAAGTGTCCCTATTGAGTTTTCCATGAATTTTGAAAACAAGCACAGCAAGCCATTTCCTTTGAAATCTATTTACACATACATAGAACAAAAACTTTTTTTATTTTTTTTTTAGTCAGAGTCTCACTCTGTCACCCTGGGAAGAGTGCCACGGCATCATCATAGCTCACAGCAATCTCAAAATCTTGGACTCAGCAATCTTCTGGCCTCAGCCTCCCAAGTAGCTGGGACTACAGGCCTTCACCACTATGCCCAACTAAGTTTTCTAGTTTTACTCAAGACGGGGTCTTACTCTTGCTCAGGATGGTCTCAAACTCCTGAGCTCAAGTGATCTGCCCATCTCAGCTTCCCAGAAAGCTAGGGTTACAGGCGTGAGCCACTGCGCCCTGCCAGAAAGGACTTAAACATTTTAATTCTTTCTAAACTATTTAAGGAGACTATTATGAGAACTATTTGGAGCAGTGGTTCTCAACCTTCCTGATGCCGCGAACTTTTAATACAGTCCAAAGGGGTCACGACCCACAGGTTGAGAACCACTGATGTAGAGAGTGATGTTTCTTAAATTGTGGTTTCTGGACCAACAGCATCAGTATCTCTTAGAAACGTGTTAGAAAAGCAAATTCTTGGTCCTCCTATCCCAAACCTAAAAGAGTATCAGCTTTCTGATAGTTGATACACAACCACTCATCTAGGACAATATCAGTGGAAAAAGAATGAAATCAAGTACAGGCTGAACATCAAAGAAAGGATCTAACTCTACCTGGAGGAAAGGAAAAGAAAAGCAGGAGAGAGGAATAGAAGGCCACTACCAATCGTTGACGACCTACCATGTGCAAGGGACATACCTGCCAGTTTATATACTAATCTCACTTAATCTTCACAGATTCCTTGAAAAGAGTAAATTATATCCCCCATTTTACAGATAAGAAAACTGAGGCTCATGGGACGTAAGCAGCTCCGCTACTTAAGAAAGATTTCAACCAAGCTCAGCCTGACTGCTTAGGCCTGTCTACTTATTTTTCACACATTCTGCTTTTAAAGTTAACCTCATCACTGAGAATAGCACTGACTATGGAGGACCAGAGTAAAGAAAACAAGATTTCTTCCCTGCTTGGTAAAATCTTAATTCATCCTTCAAAACAAAATTCAAAGGCCACTTCCTCCAGAAAGTCTTCCAGGTCTGCCTTGTGCAAAGTTAACCTCACACATACCTGACCTGAAGTATTTCACATCCCTCATTGTAGTGTAGAAGTATTCAAACCTCAGGGTCCCAAGCCAAATGTCATTCATAGGCAAATATGAGCCATGCTCTAAAATTCAAGCCTTATATAATAAATTAATTCAAAATGCATCCAAGATTAGAGGTAAAATATAACACTATAAAACTTTTAGGAGAAAATCTTTAGCATGTAGGGATGGGTGAAAAGTTCTTAAACTTGACACCAAAACATGATACCTAAAAGAAAAAATAGATAAAATGCATCATTCAAAATAAAAACCTTCAAAGAAGGAAAAAAATCTTTGTAAATCACATATCTGACCAAGCACTGGTATCTACATATATAAAGAACTCTCAAAATTCAAGATTAAAAACAAGCCATTTAATTCAAAAATGGGCAAAAGACAAAAACAGACATTGCACTGAGAAAGAGCCACAGTAGGAAAATAAACTTATGAAAATACTTTCAACATCATTAGCCATTAAGAAAATGCAGATGAAAACCATAGTGAAATATCACTACATACCTATCAGAACGACTAAATAAAAAATAGTAACAGCAAATTCTGGTGAAAATGTTCAGACTGATGAGAATAGACCATTCATAAATTGCTGATAGAAATGTAAAAATAGTACAACCACTAAGGAAAAAGGCATGGAAGTTTCTTCTAAAATCAGACTTGTTCTTACATATAACCCAGCACTTGAACTTTGGAGGCATTTATCTCAGAGACATGAAAACTTAATGTTCACACATGTATTCATAATATCCAAGAAGACAGAATAATCCAAACGTCCTTCTACAGGTGAGCAATCAAACAAACCATGGTGCGTCTGTACCATGGAATACTACACAGTCATAGAAAGGAACGGACTATTGATACGTGCAACAACATGGCTGGATCTCAAGAGAACTTTGCCAAGTGGAAAAACAGGATTGCATATTGCATTCTCCTATTTACATAACATTCTCAAAACGACAAAATTAGAGAGAAAGAAGGGAGATTAAGGAAGGGGGAGTAAGGGGGGGTTTTAACCACAAAAGGGTAGCACGAAAGATCCTTGTGAAGGAAGTGTTCTGCATCTTAATTGCGGTGGTGGTCACACAAAGCTCCATGTAATAAGTTGTGTAAAATTAAACACACATATACACAAATGCACAAACACACACATAAGTGCTTGCAAATCATGAAATCTGGGGAAGGTGGGCGGATTGTACCAGTGCCTATTTCCTGATTATGATAGTGTTCTGAAGTTATGCAAGGTTGGGGGAAGCTGGATGAAGGGTACACACATTCTTTCTGCATTATTTTTTACAACTGTATGTGATTCTACAATGACCCCAAATTAAAACTTTACTTAAGTACTGAAGGCTGCAGAGACTTTCATTCATGTGGACTATATTAATTGATACTTGCTATATTAGAAATTAAAATGGAAACATTTTACAATTATTTGTTAATTTTTTTAACAATAATAAACACATTGCATGTTGATAAAAACAAAAGTTTTTATGTAAGTATATTTTCCAAGTAACAGTGAGAAGAGTGACATTGTTTTATATTTTTGTTAATTTAATATCCGGCTCCATCGGCAACTGTATTCTCATACCTGCTCTGTCTTGTAATGTGTTGTGATGTCACACGTTGCATAGATTCTGGAGTTTCTGGAGGTATACAGTTAACTCTGAACTGTGAAGGCCCACTTACACATAGATTTTTCTCAACCAAACATACGCCAAAAACATAGTATTCCCAGAATGCAAAACCCAGAGGGTACCACTGGGCCAACTGTGGGACTCACCTGGAACTAATCTTCCACATACACAGAGGGGTGACGCTATATACCCACAAGTACAATGCTAGGGTAGAAGCCTCTGTACCCTTGTGAAAGAACAAGAGTGGAAAAGGTAAATAATGTCTTAGTGTTATTATGAAAATAATTTTAACCACAGTTCCTCTCAGAGGGTCTCATGGACCTCCAGGCAGCCCCAGATCACACTTTGGAAGTGCCTACATTATTGTGATCATTTGTCTGCATTTGCACTCCTACCCTTTGAGGGCAAGAAGAGTATCTTTTTTATTTTATTAAATTTTTAAATTAAAAAATGTTGTATTGCCTGCTTCATCACTAACAGAAGATTCGAAGTGCCTTGCATTGGGTATCAGCTGGCAAAGGTGATACACAATAAATATTTGATGAATCAATGGAATATTAATGACTCGTTTGCCCTCAGAGAAAGAGAGAGAGGAATCACTCATCTGGCTGACAGCATACGGCTTCAGACTTCTAGTTCTGAGCCAGAGTAAAGGTCAGAGTGTTCTGACACAGCTTGGTCCTATGGAACAAATATTGTTCCAAGAGACCAGAAGGCTCCTGGGGCATGAAACGCGGGTATGCAATGACTGAGCAGCCTTTTGAGAAGGTCATGCTGGGTAACAATTACTCAGAAGTCTTAACCTTGAGGTCTGTCTCTACATGCCGTTCTGACCAAGCATGGAGAGAGAGGGGCTTAGCGGGGATATGTATGTTTAATAAATTGTTTTCTCCTGATGGGTTTATCTTCCTTGTAACTCCTACCTCCCTAGCTGTTCCCGAAGCACCCGTTAGTGGCCAGTCTCAGGCAACTGGGTCCAGAGCTGCTCTCAGAAGAGGAAAAGAATGTCAGGTCACCATTTCGGATAATGAATTGGTTCTACTTACCCAAAGTATTCATCCAAGCACAGTCGAGCAGAGAGCATAGAAAAATGCAGATGCCAACTTAAAATTGCTCCTGAAAAATGTCTGTTGGTATTCGCTCTCTGTCAGACAGTGTGCCAGACCTATGGGAAGGTTCTAAGATGAACAAACTCAGACCCTGTCTCAAGAAACTCCTGATCTCATAGGGAAATGATGTGACTCCATGGTAACCAGCAACAAGGACTCTAAAATGGAATGGGCACCCAGTGAAGAGAAACCAACTCTTCTAGTATCAGGGGAAGGAGGCTCATCTGATTTCATCCTTGAAGAAAGGAAGTGGCTAGGGTTAGGGTTAGCTGGAGGACAGAACACCCGAAGATATTGCATTAGGGCAAGTATAGTGTCAGTTGCTTTAACACAGATCTAAAGTCACAGTGGTCAAAAGAAAATGGAAGTTTCTTCTAACACAAACCAGGTTCACGTGCTCTACAGTTGCCAGGGTGACCCCACAACATCAGAAACCTACACTCCTTCCTTCCCAATGCTCTACCATACCTGAGACCCAGCCTTCATCTCTTTGCATGGTCCAAAACCAGTATATCTTCATTCCAGCCAGTGGAAGTGGGGAAGAGGGACGGTAGGCACGTTCTCTTTTTGAGAATGGCACAGCTCAGAAGTTGCATACCTCACTTCTGGCCAGAATGCAGTCTCAAGGGAGATTGGGAAATACAGTTTCAAAATGTGGGCTTCTGTTGCTCTAGAACAGGCGTCCTCAAACTTTTTAAACAGGGGGCCAATTCACTGTCCCTCAGACCGTTGGAGGGCTGGACTATAGTTTAAAAAAAAAAAAAAACTATGAACAAATTCCTGTACACACTGCACATATCTTATTTCGAAGTAAAAAACAAAACAGGGAACAAATACAATTCACACTGCCACACGTGGCCCACGGGCCGTAGTTTGAGGACCCCTGCTCTAGAAGAAAAGGGGCCACAGCTAGAGGTTTCTACCCCAAGCACAGAGGCGAGGTGGAGGAGGTTTTAGAGGAAGCCAGATGCTAGATGTCTTAGAACTTGATGGAGAGAGGAAGCAAATATATTAATAGTAGGAAAGGTGAGCTGGAGCAGCAGTTGCCAAGACTACAGATTTTACAAGTCAGTGGTTCTCACATATGAGCACACATTAGCATCACCTGGAAGGCTTGTGAAAACCCAGGTTGCCAGAACCCACCCCCGGAGCATCCGATGCCATACATTTTCAGTAAGGTCTGAAATCACATGTTTCTAACCAGTTGTCAGGTGCTGCTGGTGCTGCTCATGGGCCAGGGACTTTGAGAAACGTGGAGTCACAGAAAGTTTTGAAAAGAGAGATGACACCTGTATTTCAGAAAGCCGAGTCTATTACAGTGATGGAGAACAAAAGGTACTGAAGCTTCCAGAGCACGAGAGCTTCACACCGTCTTGATCCTTCACGTTCCTGAGAAATCGCACTTACGAAAAGCAGGGCTGCTAAAGAGAAGGCAAAGCAAGTTCATAGCATTAGCAAGTACCAAAAAGTGAGTTCATAGAATTCCCAAGTCCCCAGTCCCCAAGGATTCTGGCAGGGTTAGGGCACCAGACTCAATCTGGACCCAGTCCCTTTCCTCCCTGCAACTGGGTTTCTCCATCAATAATAATGATGCGGATCAACTTACCTGTCTGAGTCGCAAAAAATCTATGAATGGCACATATCAAAAATTGGAACAATGTTCCAAGGCTGTGGGGACCCAGGCACTTGTCTACGCTGTGGATTGAAGAGTAAATTGGCACAATCCCTGGAAGGCAATTTGACACTCAAGCTGGAATTAAAATGCTCATGTCCTTTGAACTAACAGCTCCATTTCCAGGAATTGAGCCTACACATATATTCATGATTATGTACAAAAGACAAGGTTACTCAAGGCCAGTAGTCTGTACTGGCAAGAGATGAAACACAACCTAAATGTTATCCACAGACAGCTAGTAAAATAAATCATATCCTATGTAAATACACACACAGTAGGACCTCTGTAAGTTGACCACCCAAGAGATCATAACAAACTGGTCAATATATGGAGGTGGTTGACATGAAGTACTAGGCCTACTATACTGATACATACCAGTCTATGAAAATTAGGTCAGTGGGTGGCACCTGTAGCTCAGTGGGTAGGGTGCTGGCCACATACACTGAGGCTGACGGGTTCGAACCTAGCCTGGGCCAGCTAAAACAACAATGACAACTGACAAAGGCATTGCGGTGGGCACCTGTAGTCCCTGCTACTTGGAAGGCTGAAGCAAGAGAATCACTTAAGCCCAAGAGTTTGATGTTGCTCTGAGCTGTGATGCCACAGCACTCTAGCCAGGGCAACAACTTGAGACTGTGTCTCAAAAAAAAAAAAAAAGAAAATTAGGTCAGCTTAAGGAGGTGGTCAATATAGGGAGATGGTCAACTATGGAGGTTCTACTGTGTGTGTATACATATAAATGCACATATTTACACACACACACATATATATACATCAGACTGTGTCTCTGGAAAGATTTATAGAAACCATTTACCTTTCAGTATAGGAATTGGAATGTAGGTCCAGATTGAGAAGGAAACTTATTTTTCACCGTAATCTTTTCTTTTTTTCCAACCTTGAGTATGTATTACCTATTTAAATACATAAATGTACAAGCAGTGCCAGGTGTCTTATACGCTTTACCTCATTAAATCTTCAAAATAACCTAGAAGGGAAGCACTCTTCCTATTCCCAAGGCACAGGAAGGTTAAGTCATTTGGGGCAGAGGGTCAGGGGAAAAGGGAGAGAGAAGGAGCCTTGATTTGTAGGGCTGCCAATTTCTGTGGTGTATATACTCCCACCATGGCTGATTTCATGCCACCAGCACGACGTCCCTGAACAACAATGGGAAGAGGGGCACATAATAAGCTCTCATGGGTCCGGAGGCACAAGCCTCAGCACAGCAGTTCAAGGAACCTTGCACTCCTCAGGAAGACCCCAGTGACTCTTCCCACTCCATGCTTGAGAGAGTTGTTTTTCAAGAATAAGGCGAGTGTAAGCAAATCTACCACTTCAGCTTTGGGGGATCTTTACAGATAGATACTGGGAAGTTTACTTATAGCATAAACAACTTGCCTGCTTTTGCAATGGATTTGAAACAGGCACCCAGAAATTGAAATTAAGCATCTGGGCTTTGTATTTACAAATTGCCTTGCCATTTTCTTTATGAAATACTGCGCCCAGCTATACGACCATAAGGTAATAAAAGCATAATAAATTAATCAGTATGAGCATTCTGTCAACACAGCTTTGCATACTACAAAGGGCAGCAATGTAAACTAGGAAACTTCAGAAACTTTCTCAGTGCTTTAATGGGAAGAATGAGGATGAGAGAATCACATAGACTTAGATATGAGTCATGTCCCAGCTCTGCCTCTTGCTAGGTACTGTTGGTAAATCACTCCATCTCCTGAGTCTCAACATATTCCTCTGTGAAAAGGGGATAAGGCCCACCATACAGATCTGTACAATAGGTTTGCCATGTTTAATAAATAAAGTTAACACATAGGATATACCTGGATATAAGGCCGGGTGTTTTTTCCAAAAAACTAAAAGAGAGTTATTTTATATTTAAGTTCTTACAAAGGCTCACAGAATCTTTCATATTCCCTAGACGCTCCCAATTATTTTAAGCTACAAAGAAGTA
Organism: Perodicticus potto; assembly: GCA_963574655.1. NCBI lineage: Eukaryota > Metazoa > Chordata > Mammalia > Primates > Lorisidae > Perodicticus > Perodicticus potto. The sequence goes on from CAUYRH010149365.1 coordinate 21,319, forward strand.
TTATTTGAGAAAGCCCAATTTATAAAAGTCATCTGAAGGAAATAGTTTTGTTGTTTTTTTTTAAAAAGAGAGAATAATTTTGACATAGATGTAAGTCATTACATCGGGAGTTGACCTCACGTCTCTTGTAAAGATACAAGCCTTAGGAAAGAGGCTTTTAAAAGCAATCCACTAAATGTTAGGATGTTGTGACCATGACTATTAACCAATAAATGAAATGGAAAAACAACTTAAGTGAATTGAGACTTTGAGGACAAAATATTTCAGTGCCAGCATCATGTAAAGGCCCCAAAAGTGCTGGATCACAATTTAGATAGGAGTGAAAATTATGTGAGAAAGTGAGCAAGTGATGTGGAAACCATCTGCAGTGATAACAGAGACGCTGAGCTCCAAGATGCTCAGGAAGAAATGGTAGGAAATTGTTTCGTGAAATGAAACAGCAGGAGAAACCTGATATTTCGAAGTAATCTTGAAAGTGTGTGTATATGTAAAAATAATAAATTAAACATGATATGTAGACATTAGATTATTTCATCTACAATCTTAAGAATCTATATAAGTTAACCTCTTCAAATATTTTCTCCTTTGCAATCTTCTCATTATGAAAAACGGCAGGGATAACTTATATTTGGGGCCACCTGATACTGAGATGTATAAGACGTGAAAACCCTTTAAAACACCCAAAGCTCTGGGCGGTGCCTGTGGCTCAAAGGAGTAGGGCGCCAGCCCCAAATGAAGGTGGTGGGTTCAAACCCAGCCACAGCCAAAAAAAACTGCAAAACAACAACAACAAAAACACAAAGCTCTGCGTGATTTGTGACAGGTTACTACTCTTTTTATTATGATCATTCTACCACAGGTTGGGCTCTTTGGCTCTGAGCACTTTTCTAGATTGGAATCTCCTAATCTTCTACTTTCTAGCTGTGTGATCTTAAGCAAGTTGCCTAACCTCTCTGGGCCTCAATTTCCTCATCTATAAAGTAGAGATAGCAATAGTATCTCACAGGGTTGGGGAGCCAATAAATTAGTCTATGTAAGAAACATTTGAAACAGTGCCTGGTAAATGCATCTTAAATGCTAGTTATTGTCATTATTTTCATTAAGGGAGAACCCTAATTATTTGTAGACACATCAGTTTTCCACATAATGAGCTTTTACCAACTGGGACCCTGTTTTATTCATCCCAGGATCCCCAATTCACACATGGGGCCCAACACCCAGCAAATGTTTGTTGAATCAATAATAATTTCTATATGGAAAGAAAGGTAGTATAGAAAGTTCAGAGCCCAGCACAGACCTTGGTTCCTATTAGTTGAAAGAAGCATGTTCTGAGTCTTGATGTCTATGGCTCTGCCTCATTTCTCACTGGCCAGTCGAACTCTAAAGCAAAATCACAGCATGGTAAAGTGAGAAAAGGCTCTAGATGGAACATTTTTTGGAGACAAAGTCTCACTATATTGCCCTTGGTAGAGTGCCGTGGCATCACAGCTCACAGCAACTTCAAACTCTTGGACTTAAGCGATTTTCTTGCCTCAGCCTCCCAAGTAGCAGGGACTACAGGCACCCGCCACAATACCCGGCTATTTTTTGTTGTAATTGTCATTGTTGTTTAGCAGGCCTGGGCTGGGTTCGAACCCACCAGCCCCCGTGTATGTGGCCGCCACCCTAACCACTACAGGCACCGAGTCTGAATTTTTTTTCTTTGCATCCTGACTAGACCATGAGTTTTTCTATGAAAGAAACTAAGATCTATGTATTCATCTCAATCCTCCATATGGCAAACAGTAGGAGCTTAATAAGTACTCATTAAGCAAATAAAATAATGAGATATGTTCTACATTATTGTATATTGTTTTTAAACTGAATTTTATTATTTTTTCATACTTACAAAAAAGTGCTTAAAATTAATACCATATATACATATATAAGTATATATATGTGTGTATATATATATGTATACATATATATATAAAAGGTTTGAATCATACAAAATGATTTTGAAAGTGAATCACCTAGAGAGAGTTCTTCTTGGCATCTAGACTATTATTTATGCAAATGTTTCCATTATGTACCCATAAACTAACATGTCAAGTACAAAGACTCTATCCTGTAGTGTAGTTCAAGATCACAAGCTTTGGAATTAGACATGCCTGAGTTTGAATCCAAACTCCACCACTTTTGTGTGGTTTGGCTTTGAGAAAGTCATGTGACCTCTCTGTGCCTCAGTTTCTATGGAAAATGGAGATAATAATAAAATCTACCCTGAGGCTTATTGGAATAATAAATTAGTTATTACAAATGAGCACTAAAGACAGCCCCAAATACAAAGAAATAACTCAATGAAGGCTAGCAATTAGGTATACATATTTAAACAAAATAGGAATTCATACTTGTTTATATATATCTTTTATATAACAAAATATTATGAATATTTGTTGTGTGATGGTATATATAGAGCTAATTCCTTCTTTTTGATGGCTACATTATATTCGAATGTATGGTTCTACCTAACCAATCCCCTACTGTTGGTACTTGAGTGTTTCTAATATTTTATTATTACAAATAGCCACAATAAAAAGCATTGTTGCACATATATTTTTTCACAGTTGGATATTTCTATAGGATAAATTCCCAGAAACAATTGCTAGATCAACGTATATGAATTTTTAAATATATTTATAAAGAATGAGTTATCACATTGCCTTCATAAAAGGCTGCATTGCTTTACACTTTGATAAACGAGTGTGTTTTTTTGCCTTCTGGTTGTGTACGTTTTAACCAGAATCCCCAATAATTCATTTTAAATGTTCCAGTAGTTACAGAATTAAGGGCTTGGTCCTGCTAGTTCTGCACTGCAGTCCTTTATCTTTCCAAAAATCATAAACAACTCCTAACAACTTAGCAACCAATTTCCTGCAGCAAATATTCAGATACCAGACAAAAAAAATTATGCCTTTTCCAGATGGAAGAGGACAAAATGTTGGAATTTCTTAGCTTTTTCAGTGGCTGATAGGAAGAATGTTTAAAACTAGAGCTATCCATTAAGTTTTGGAGACAAGGTGGCTGTATCTGCACACATCTTTGTTTTCTGTGACTAGGACTCTCATTTAAAAGACATGATGTTCTCTCTGTTGAGTCTTACTGGGTGCAACGTCTCTGGTTCAGTGTCCTCCCAAATATCATGAAAAGTACTTCTGGTAGCCCTCCAGCGTAGGTAACACACCGACAACAGGTGATGCTCCTGGCCAGAAGCTGAACAGCGCCACCAAGCTGATCGGCTGCTTCAGTGGTGGCTAAAGCACACATCCACTTTTTTTTTTTAAATTTCACTTTTAATACAAGTGAAATATACAACACTACAGGTTAATTACTACTACAAAAGTTATATCAAAAATCTCCTTTCCCACCCCCAGTCTCATCCCAGAAACAATAATTTTAATTCTGTAGTTATTTTTCCTGACTTAATTATGGTATCACTTCTTTACTCTAAAAATTTGACCTTTTCTATTAACTCACAGCTGTGGAAGATAAGGATTTCGTGTGTATCTCTCTCTCAACACACTTCCCTTCTCCAATTCTCCCCAAACAATTATAATTTTTAGTTATCAATGTGCTTTTTTATATTATAATGACTGCAATATTTCCAGCTGAGTGTTGTAGTTTATGACGATTACAATGTTTTCCTTATAAATTGTTGTTGTTTCTTGGCTTTAATAATCAGTCACCTCATGTCTTACTTGTTTAGTTTCCTATGTAATGGCTAAATTCTTTGCCAGAATTCAAATCCTCTGTAATTGCCTACGCCTTGTGCTCAGTCGGGAAGCATTAGTGTTTATAACATAGCACTGCTCAGAGAGTGGAATGGTGAATTAGCTGAGGGAGAGGGGTAGCAATTTGGCAAACCACCTCTCCAGGTGTGCTAACGATGTGCTAATGGAAGGGTACTCAAGCTTGAGAATCACAGGTATAATGGTTAAGAATGTGGTTACTCAAACCTAAGGCTTCTGAGTTCAAATCCCAGATATTTGCAATGGGACAATCTCTGAGTTGTTACTTCCAGTCTCCTCTTAAAATGGGAACAAAAACAGTTCCTCACACAGTTATTGTAAGTGGCATGGTGTTAGGCATCATGACAAGCTCCAGTTTCTCCTGGAGACAGTTGTCCTGGAACCCTCTGAAATGCAGCATCAATGTGAGAGGGGAGCTCTCCAAGGCAGCTGCATAGACTTTCCCCAGGTGCCCCCGGTATCTTCTGTTCCCAGGATCTCCACCACTGAGGCACCCACCTCAACCTTCTGTCTTCTCTCTTCCCTTATCTTCTCCCACCTCTAGCTCTCCCTGCTCCGCCACCATGCCGTATGATCTCAGCCCACAACCCCATGCCACCTCCAGCCTCAACCCTTCCTTACTCCCCATAACCCTCACCCAGTCCCCTTGAGCGATCTCAGCCCCTATCTCCTACCTTCCATCCCTCCCACACTCTATTCCACCCAGCCTTTCTCTCTCAGGCCAGAGCCCCCTGCCTTCCCACCCTCCCACAAAACCACCCCCTCTTGGGTGTTCTCAGTCCCCCCAAAGTATGGGGTCAGGTAAGGGGGATAGATTACTGCTCCAGCCTCACTGTTTTTGAGGGGCTGACATAGGAGAGTTTTCTCTTTCTCATCCCTCTGCCCTCTCTGGGATAGTTCTTAAAGTCACATACCAGTGGGTGGGGACTAGATCAGGGACTGCTTTTTTTTCTCAAGTCCCTGACCCACCCACCCTGCTATTGGTATGCACCTGTTGACTAGAACAACCTAAACCTCATTGCTCTCACCTATGGAAGCAATACCAACAGCATCCAGTTGCATCACTTACCAGGGCGCTTGGTACATAATAATTACTCACTAAGTCCAGTGTCCGTATCACGGCCCCCACGGCCCCCGACTCATTAAGGGGCCTCACCACTTCTCTCCTTATTTCCACTACTCTTCTCCCATGCACTTAGCTCAGAGGAGGCTCTCACTCACTTTTGACATGCACCATTCTTCCAGTAGATAAGCATTTGCTTATTTTTTTTTACTTAAGTCTGTACAATGGTCACCTCCTTTGAGAGATTATTTCAAACCATCCATTCTAGGGTAGCCCTTAGCCCATCCTCTGCTGCCCCTTTCCCTACATTACGATCCTGTATAGGACTAATATTATATGAGGTCACATAACCGCATTGCTGTCTTCTCTCCTGTGTCAGCCCCTCAAAAGTAGACAATGAATTTTCTCTTACTCATCATTTGCTCATCATCTCCGAATCTGCCAAGCACACACAGTAGTAAAAGCTAAAAAAATGTTAAATAAATGATTTTTCTTACAGTTAATGTAGCCATTGCCTTATTCAACCAGTAGCTAAGTGATTCCTTGCATGCAGAAAACATGACCAATGTCTGATTCCACACAGCCCTCTGTATTCAGCAGATGAAGGGCCTCCCTTCTGCATCCCAAGCTTATTGCAAGAGCCTAAAATCCTCTGCCATTCTTCTCTTTTTCTTTTATTTCTTCTACCACTAAATATTGAGCTCCATTCATGTGCCCAGCACCGTCTGAGGCATCTGAAAGGTTTGTAGAAGAAGGCTTGGTATAAAGGTTCACACTGCTTACCTTGGGGAGAGATGAGCAAGATAAGAGGGTGTGGAATGTCTGAGGCCTCAGTTCAAACCCCAGGTGGGCAACCTTTATACTCATTTCTTCATCCCTGAAATGGACCTGATGAAAGTAACAAGCTCACAGGATTGTCATGATTCTTTGTTAATCCCTGTGCCTGGCAGGTAGAAAAATTTGATAAATATTGGCTACTAGTCATAACAACAAGTACAGGTTGCTTCTATAATTTAAGCAAAACTAATATAAAGAATAAATATGGGGTCAAGCCATCAAGGATTTATCAAGTAGTCTGTCCCTTCTAACATCATAAAAAGGATTCACTCTTCCAGAACTTTATATTCAATCTCTCTCAAAATTCTGGAGGGGAGGTTCGGTGCAGTGGTTATGCACCTGTAATCCCAGCTACTTGGGAGGCTGAGGCAGGAGGATCACTGGAAGCCAGGAGTTTGAGACCAGCCTGATTGAGACGCTGTCTCTATTTAAGGAAAGGAAGAAATGAGAGAGAGAAAGAAGAGACAAGATGAGATGAGAAGAGAAAGAAAAAAAGAAGAAAGGAATGTTCTTTAGTTTTCTTGTCAAAAAATGGTTAGTCTGAATCTAGTTGTGAGAACATCATATCAGGCAGATCCAAATTTGGGGACATTTTACAAAATAACTGACCAATACGCTTTGAAAATGTCAAGGTCATGAAAGACAAAGAAAGGCTGGGTAACTGTCTTTCCAGATTAAAGAAAACTAAAGAGACATGACAACTAAATGGAACCTGTGATCATGAACTGGATCCTGGGGAATAACTATAAAGAACATTATTGGGACAATTAGCAAAATTTAAATATGGATGGTATATTAAATAAAACAATTGTATTATTGCTAAAATTCCTGATTTTAACCTTTGTACTGAGATTATGAAAGATAATGTCTTTTCTTAGGAAGCACACAGAAAAATGTTTGGGTTAAAGGAGCACAGTGAGAGAAACTCTAAAATTATTTAGAAAAAAGGAAATATACATATTATTTATAATACCATACATTTGCACACAATATGTATGGATGGGTGTGTTTATATAACATATATAAAGGAGAACATGATATGGTAATACATGTATAAGCAGCATATAACAATTGGTTGTTCTGGGTGAAATATAGTATGAGTTCTTTAGTATTCTTGCAATTTATGTGTAAATTTGAAATTTTATCCAAAAAAAGTTAGAGACGTTTGATGACCATCAGAAGGTGACTACCTGTCCCCAACCCCAAGGCACTCTTTAGCTCATTCTTTTTTTTAATCAGTTTTCACTGGCAAGTTATCCTGTACATTTATTTAATAACAATACCTAATATTTGTTGTGTGCAAGACTATTCTAAGTGTTTTAACTGTAAAATTTCCACGAATCCCTAGTGTTCCCATCTTACAGGTGAGGAACCAGACACAATCTGGTTAACTTGCCAACGTTACTCATGTTGTTTGGCTCCTTCAACGTCACCGAGTCTCAACTAAGGCAGAGACTATGTTGTCCGCTGTTCTTTTCCAAACTACTTAGAATAGTGCAGAGCACATTATAAGTGTTCAATACATATCTGTAGATTCACTTAACAAATATTTAGCATCCATCAGACATTGGTTTATAAAGCAATGAAAAAACTATTAAAAAATCTGTGCTTAGAGTTTTGCATTAAGAATAACTTACAGCCCCACACTCAACTAACCACCTTTTCTCTTTCATTTGGCTCAATCATGCCTGAGGATTAAGTCCCATTCTATCCTTTTTGCAGAGGAAACAGGATTAAGGTGTGGCAATGATTTGCGCAAAATCCTACTGGGGAGAAGGGAAGATAGGGATTCCACGCCCGAGCTACGAATCAATCAAACAAATCAAGTCAATCAACCAATCAGTATTTATTGAGCGCCTGCTGCTTGCGGTTAAGTCTTCACTCTGGTCAGGCGAGAAGAGGTCGCGGCGTACAGGCGGCCGCACAGACTCGAAGGCCGCCGCGGATCACGGGAATTTGGCGCCTATTTTTTGTTGGTTGAACGTTCTCGCTGGTGATTGGGCCCCGGCGCGGCGTGCCGGTGCGCCCGGCTGCGGCTGCTCAGCCGACCTTGGCAGTACTCGGGAGGCTCAGGACTCGGCTGGCCTCCCGGGGGATGGGCCACCAGGAGTCTCCACTGACCCGAGCGCAGGCGGGAGGTGCGGCTTATATAAAGAGGTTATGTAAAGGGCTCAGCTGGCGCGAACACGTGGAAAGCCACGGGAGCCTGGAGGCCCGGGCCTCCCCCGTGAGCGCCGCTGCCACTACTGGTGCGGCAGCGTTACCCGTCCTACGTCAGAGCCGGACCACTGCCTCCCGCGCCGCTCGGTCCCGGGGGCAACTCCGGCCCGGAACGGACCATCCCCAGGCAGGGGCTCCAAAGGGGAAACGGACCGCCCGGAAGTGGAGGTGCGCGGGCCAGGTAAGGGCGCAATCCCAGTAGAGTCAAGCGCGGAAACTGAAGTTATCTTTGTTGCCTCGGCGTTTGGGGAAGGGCATTCGGGTCATCGGCTTGCCGCTGTCAGAGAAACTGAACTTTTAAGCCAATCCCCTCTACCCGCGGCCCTTGGGGACTTGGGCCAGTCCGCTGAGCTCCGTTAGGGCTTAATTCAATGGACTGTTTACACCCGGGAGAACACAAGGCGGGACGCAGGGAGGGGGATCTCGGAGGGGATCAGGCAGGGAAAAAAGATTTCAAGTCTAAATAGTTTCTTAAGGCAATTTTTGTAAATCATCAAGGTAGATAATTCTTGTTTTTATTATTGCTATATGATAAACTAATGGAGAAATCGGAGAGTTTCAGCTTTTCTTTCCGGTTCCCCCTCTGGCACACTGGCCAGTGGTTTCGTCTTTCCCGCTTTTCCCCTCCAGTCCCCCGTTCAATCTGCGGCGGTGGCTTCCGTCTTAAAGGGGCCGCGGCGGCCGGAGGAGGAGGAGGTGGGGCGCTCCGCGGCCTGCGCTCCTTGCCTCCCCGCTTCGGCCTGGTCGTTTAACCGATTCTTTCGTCCGCAGGGCACAATCCAAGGTCCCGCTCCTCCGCGTCCCGGGGCCGGACGAAGGGATGAGGCAGGGGGGAGCCGGGCAGCGCCGTTGCTGCTCCCCCCGCCGCCTGCAGCCATGGAAACGGGGAAGGACGGCGCCCGCAGAGGTACACAAAGCCCAGAGCGGAAAAGGCGAAGCCCAGTGCCGCGGGCGCCCAGCACGAAGCTGAGGCCGGCGGCGGCGGCCCAGGCCATGGATCCAGTGGAGGCCGAGGCCCCGGGCGAGGCCTACCTGGCGCGGCGGCGGCCAGAAGGCGGTGGCGGTTCTTCGCGGCCGCGCTACAGCCTGTTGGCGGAGATCGGGCGCGGCAGCTACGGCGTGGTTTACGAGGCAGTCGCCGGGCGCAGCGGGGCCCGGGTGGCGGTCAAGAAGATCCGCTGCGATGCCCCTGAGAACGTGGAGCTGGCACTGGCTGAATTCTGGGCCCTGACTAGTCTCAAGCGGCGCCACCAGAACGTTGTGCAGTTTGAAGAGTGCGTCCTGCAGCGCAACGGGCTAGCCCAGCGCATGAGTCACGGCAACAAGAACTCACAGCTTTACCTGCGCCTGGTGGAGACCTCCCTCAAAGGTAGGACACCGTGAGCCATCCTGCCCACCCAGAGCCGGACCTTCTGCCCCTCTGGACGGCTCGGGTCATACTGTCCCGGGTACCCCTAGGCCTCGGTCCTGGTCCTGCTCCTGTCACCGTGGGCCCAGGTATTTCGGGCCTCACTCTTTTCTCAGTGTTCAGGGTCAGCTTCTGGTCCAAAAGCTGGCTGGATTTTTCATAACTGGGTTTTTCACAACAAGAACCCATTTAAGCTCTCGATAAATGTTAGACATCGATTTTTAAGCTTCTAGCACTTTCAAGATCTGATTGGGAAGTGAGGTGGCTGGGTTCAGAGTTGGTGGCAGAATTGTAGAACCTTCTCGCTATGTAGTGTCTCATCCTTTTTCCGTCCCAAACTGAAAAAACTTTAATGGACCCATCCACACTCTTTTCTCTCTCCGGTTCCAAGTTTCCTGATACCCTCCATCTTCTCCTTCCAAACTCTTGCTTATTATCTTGCCTTTTTCTCTGAGACCGCCCCCTCCGGCCCTACATCCCAGGCAATCAAGCAAAACGACGGTTTTCTGGCTTGGTCCTCTGAGGCATGCTGGCTAAATAACCCCCACAGGTGGGCCCATAGCTGTCACATAACAAACCCTCTAACATCTTTTCCCTTCATTTTATATTTCAGTCTTCTTCTTGATCTCTGAGCCTGGGTGGGAAGTGGTTTTATGTATAAAGAAAATGGGGGTCATTGGGGCCCAGGTCTTGCAGTCCTGAAAGAACTACTTCTGATCTCTGTGTTTTAACTACAGTTAGAGAATATGTTAATCTTAAGTACACAGTACTCATAATCTTTGTTAGACTGCAAGGTAGCAGGGGATCTGATCAGAGAGGAGAAAGGCAGTGGACTAGGAAAATCTAAGACTTCCTGAGGCAGGAGATTCCAGGGGAAAGGCTACTAATCTGAGTCCCAGCTATGGTCTGAGTTCTGACATGATTTTAGGTAACAACTTTAAAAGTAGATTCTTTCCCCTTTCTATAAATAGAGAAACTAAAGCTTATAAGTGAACAACTAATAACTTGATTAAGGTTAATCCACTTGAAAGGAGAGGACCGTACTCCTGATTTCCTTATACTTATCATAGCTTAAATGCTGTGAACAGGATCTGTCTCAGTTGAAGGCCTAAATCCTTTCAAAGTATAATGCTGTCCTCCTTAACCTTTAAGAATAGGTTACGATTTGGGGTGGGGTTGGAGAGGGTGGTTTTCTAAAATCTTGTTTGGAGCTTTTGTGCAACTTTAAGATCCCACAGGCCTATCCTAACAGAACTCCTTATCTCATTTCAAGTCCCTTATTTGACTAGTGTTTTGGGAGACGTAGGCATTATCACCTGGGGTCCTTTTTAAGATATGTACCTTTATATGCATCCTTGTTCCATCCATTCTGTAAAAGTACCCCCTTCTCAAGTGGAATAGTTTTGTTTCCCAGAAGATTTTGTTTCTTTTAAATCTTTAAAAAAAAAACCTTTTCTGTAGGGTGGTGGCTCAAGGGAGTAGGGCGCCTGCCCCATATGCCAGAGGTGGCAGGTTCAAACCCAGCCCTGGCCAAAAACTGCCAAAAAAGCCCTTTTCTATAAGAAATGGGGTCTTTTATGTTGTTCAGACTTATCTCCAACTCATGGGCTAAACCTCACCTTCTCAAGTAGCAGGGTTTGGGGCACGTACCACTGTCCCAGGAGATTCTTTTCCCTAACCTGTATCCTGGGAGCTGATCACTTATTTTGAAATCCTTTTATTTTCAGACTTTCTCCTGCTGTATGATTAATGAATGGTCTGAATTTACAGCATTGCCTTGGGACGTAGGAACTTGGCTTTGCCAAATGCTTTATCTCTTCTTAGTTCATTGATGCCAGTCTTGAAACTTCAACCTCAGTTTGAAGCCCTTGCATACTCCCCCAACATAAATACTATTTAGACTTCTCTCACTTGTAGAACTTGTTAAAACTTCACAGGAAACAAAGGCAGCACAACATAGTGATTAATACTATGGACTTTATGGTTAGATTAAATATTTCCCTTTCAATTGTTTATAGAGTCTTTAAAATATTTGAGTCTCTATAATGTTCTAGGCTCTCAGAGCAGTGCTGAAAATGTGCATTGTCTCTTCTTGTGAAAAGGACATTTAAGCTTACATATCATGTGTTAATTTAGCAAGTAGTAAATAGGCAGTTGGAATTTTTTGTTTGTTAATTTTACAGTGGAGAGCAAAGACCCGAATTACTCCAGATTTAAGTTTTCCTAACTCTACCTTCCAGCATTTAGCAGTCTTGGTCTGCCTGGGGTCCTGTTTGCAGCATGCATTATAGTGCCACTCAGTAAAGTAAGAGCTGGAAGGGATCCTCAGAGATAACCTGGTTCAGCCCTCATTAAACATAAAAGTCCTTTGCAGTCCCTCTTTGCCAGGTTTCCTGCAACTTAGAATGGTTGTGAAATAGACCAAAAAGTGTTAACCTGCCTCATTTTCAACTTCACCCAAAGCCAAGTCCATACTGTGGTATTTAAAGGGAAAGAGAAAAAAAAACCAAACAAATTATTCCTTGCCCCAAAGGAACTTACATTTGAAAAGATTGAGGACTGGTGGAGGACTTAAAGGCTTTCAAGGTCACTAGAGGAAATGGCAAATTGGCTCATTAACAAGGGCTTTGTACAGAATTAAGAGAGAATGGGGAGTTAGCCTAGAAGGTGGGCTTGAAAAATGTTTGCCTAAGATCTTGTGCGTAGGCAAGGAAGAAACAGAATGAATCTCTTTCACTATTGAGTCAGTAGAATTTTCCCCCTTCAGTTTCAACTTCTTAGTGAATACACATAAGGCATTTCCATAGTCTCAAATTATTCGGTGTATAAAAATACCATTATCAAAAGAAACTAATGGAATGCTGCCCTCAGTCTTGCCTGTGTTGTTTGATAAACTTCTGTGCCTTGTGTCTTTCCTTTCTGAGCATGGAGCCAGCAAGTCCTACCCAGAAAACATAAAGAGCAGGAGCTGTAGAAGTTAGAAGAGGTCTTGGGTTTCTGATCTGACCTCTGATTTACAAGGAAGAAAACTGAAGCCAAGAAAAGGAACAGGACTTGTCTAAAACGAGGAATGAGTTAGTGGCAGCACTCAAATCAGCCTCTCAGTCTTTTTAAATCCAGATTAACAGTCCTATAAATTACTTGGTTGTTGGGTTGGTGCCTGTGTTTATAATTGCTTAACTTTGAAGTATTTTTCACATAAAAAGTAGCGAAGGCATCAGTGGTTTGCTTTTTAGCCTCTTGTTTCCATTGCTAAAAGACCCTGTCTTGAATGCACCTAAAACAAAGTTCAAGATCCTGCTGCTTAGAAGACAGCAGGCAAGCCTGGTTCATTGTCAAACTCAGAAATCTGTGTTGCTTTCTCTAATGCATGCACTGATCCTTCTAAGAAACAGCAAGCAAAGACAGATCCAGGACAAACTCTCTCATAAAACTGAATAATTCTAACTTTGGAAGAGCTAGAATCTAGCTTACCCTCAACTTGGTAAGACACTAGTCTTGCTTTACCAATTGATATTTACTGAACTCAAGATGCCTTTAGGGGGCTTGAGATGGCTGGGAACCTAGACCTTGCCAGCACACCAAGTGGCTGCTGTGAGCCCAGGGTATTGTATTTGTTTCCTTCATGAGGTGTGCGGAGGACACATGCTCAAATGAACACAATGGAAGGTTATAAGTGGCAGCATCCTAGAAAACAGAGTTTCTCTCTGGGAGTTGAGTTCGAGGTATTGGGGAGCAGAGAAAGGAAGTAGCTGAGGGAGGAACGAGTGTTGGGGGACCAGGAACTTAGTAGTAGATTAGTTGTCAGCCTGCAGACTCCATGGAAAATAGCTAAGCAGGTAACCAGGTCAGGATACAAGCCCAGGCATTCGAACTTGAATATGCTGTCTTACTGTGGGGGCAAGTAGCTTAAGTTTTGAGTTCTTCTATTTTTCTTGGTTGTAAATGGACATATGTTAGTGACTACTATTTATTGTTTATTGTGTACTCAGTGCTCGTGGCAATGCTGTTTCTGCTGGTGCCTTGTGTTGGTCACTTGTGCCAGGGACTCTCCCTGCTTTCTGGTCTACTCTTGAATGCCTTAGGCAACAGCCATGCAGACTTCTCTCTTGCTCCTGACTGCCCTGCTGCCTTCTGTGTGCATTGGGGCTTTTAGATTTCAGCCCAAGAGACAGAAACATCCCTTCCTTAATTGAGAGCCTTGGTTGATTAGAATTGCATTGGGTAAGGCTTTTTATAGTATAAACTCTCAAGGAAACCTTGGCTTCCTTAGATCAACAGTTCATTTTTCACCTCAAATTGAGCCTTTGGTGGTATCCTTAGGGCTAGGAACCCTCCTTAGTCCTACTCACAAATCCTGGATCCTGACCCAGATGTCTTTATGTACTCTGTATGCCTTACCACTACTTTTCCTATTCTTTATCTCTCCAGCTCATAATTCTTACTTTGATTTATTTTAATCTTGCTTTATTTCACCCCATTATGGAATGCCTGCTGTGTTACATATGTGGTGTGCTCTGAGGAACCTGGAGGCATGATGTCATTCCACCTGAGTGCCCAGTGTGATGGAGGAAATGGTTATTGAGCAACTGATGTTTAACTTCACTACAGCCTTTAAGAGGTGCTCTAGGCATCCACCTGCCAGCAATTAGACTGTGTTTGGGGGAAGGAAGGATGAGTTGTAAAAGGGTAAATCAGAAAAAACCTCTGGCAAGAGCTGAAGCTTAGGCATGTGGCAGGGCCTTTTGCACTTGGAGAGAGATGCTTGAGCTCCGACTGCATAGGTTAGGGTCACTCCCTCTCTGCCTGGCTGGTGGAATCCACATTTCAACAAGATCCCTTTACTGTTCCTAGTAGTAATAAGCAAGCCTTTTATAGTATTACCATATTCATTCTCATTTAATTTTCTCTATGAAATTAATTTATTTTATTTTATTTTGAGACAGTCTGACTCTATTGCCCAGGCTAGAGTGCCGTGGTATCAGTCTGCCTCACAGCAACTTCAAACTCCTGCGTTTAAGTAATATCCTCCTGTCTCAGCCTCTAGAATAGCTGGGACTGTAGGCACCCACTACAATGTTCAGCTAACTTTCTCTATTTTTTTAAGTAGAGAGAGGATCTGGCTCTTTCTCAGGTTAGTCACAAACTTCTGACCTCAACCAGTCCTCCCACCCTGGCCTCCTAGAGTATTAGGATTATAGGAGTGAGCCACCACAGCTGTCCTGAAGTTGTTGCTTTTGTAACTTGGCCCAAGAAAAGCACTGTCCAGTAGCTTGTCAAGTAAGACACTAGTGACCATTTCGGGTCTAAGATTTACGTCCAGATGTTCTTTCTAATTTCCGTGTACTTGACAGGCTACCTTATGACTATTGGGTGACTGCCAGTGGTGTCCAGAGACATTGACATGAACACCAAGTAGTTGTCTGCTCTTGTGAGCATCATGCAAGGTGCTTCGTATGTCACAATTAAGCCTTACAACTGCCCAGTGATGTAGGTGTTTCTTCTCAATTTAAGGAAAAGGAAAGATTTTTGAGGTCTTAAGTTTGCCCAGGGTGATTGATAGAACCATGTAAGTTGAGGGGCAGAAGGGTTGACCCCAAGCTTGGCTGGTTCCACAGCTGTTATCCTTTCTGTTAGGCCCATAGGTTCGTTCTTCTCCTTTGTAGGACACTGTATCTTGCCCTGGCAGCCATCATAACAGATGGTTTATCGTAGAAGTACCTTGAACACACACTGTGGTGTTGACATGGTCATGGTATCTAGCCTTCTTACACAGCCTAAAATCATTGAGCATGGGACCACATGCTCATCTTTGTTGGGAAGACATGCCAGGATGAATATTTGTCATCAGCCTTTCATGACTGAGCTCTTTAAAGAAATACATATATGTGTGTATATGTATGTGTACATACACACACACTTTTTTTTTTTTTTTGCTAGGCTGGGTTTGAACCCACAAACTCTGGCATATGGGGCCGGCCCCCTACTCCTTTGAGCCACAGGCACCACCCTAAAGAAAATATTTTAATGTACAATTCCTAATTAATCAAAAACAGAGATGGCCGTAGTCACAGCTTACCCAAATTTCATTTTTCCTGGTTCTCCTAATCTTTTTTCTTAAACATAACTTTATAATTTTATATTCTAACTTTTTCCCCCTTCATGTTAAAACATGCTGATAACATGTTATGTGACCTTCTCTTGGCTTTTTAAGTACTTTTTTTTTGTTATTGTTTTTGGGGGTTTTTTCTGAGACAGAGCCTCAAGCTGTCACCCTGGGTAGAGTGCCGTGGCATCACAGCTCACAGCAACCTCCAATTCCTGGGCTCAAGCGAGTCTCCTGCCTCCTCCTCCCAAGTAGCTGGGACTACAGGTGCCCAGCACAACTCCCGGCCATTTTTTGGTTGCAGCCGTCATTGTTGTTTGGCGGGCCCTGGCTGGATTCGAACCCGCCAGCTCAGGTGCACGTGGCTGGCGCCTTAGCCCGCTGAGCCACAGGTGCCGAGCCTTTAAGTACATTTTTGTTGACCCTTCAAAGCATTAGACCAATTGGCAGTACCATAATTAATAGCTACCTGTTCTTGGAAAGTTATTTCTAATCGTTCACTTTTATTATTATGCTGTATGAAATACTCGTTGTGGGTGTTTGAGAGATGGGGTAGAATGCTCTGTATTCTTCTTTTCATCTTATGACAAGTTACTAAATTTTGTTGATCTTAAACCTTAAACCTTTCTCTCATCCCTACCTCTTCTGCTCACCTTCTCTCTCACCAGCCCTCACTTTCTCTGGGTTTCAGAACCTCCTGATGAATCAGTCGGCTGTTAGTCTATCTCTTGTCTCATCTCTGACCTCTCATGTCTCCAGAGGGAACTTGTTTCATTGCTTGTCAAAGTTCTGCTCTGTCACCCATTAACGTTTCTGAAATCTGAAGTCGACTTAGTGGTATGTCAGAGTGCTGTCAGCAGCCTGTATGGCTTACATAAATAGTATGTCTTCAAATCGATGCCTTTTTAGATGCCACAGGCAAGGCATCTTTCGTATATCAAGAACTTTTAGCTCCTT
Source organism: Perodicticus potto (assembly GCA_963574655.1). NCBI lineage: Eukaryota > Metazoa > Chordata > Mammalia > Primates > Lorisidae > Perodicticus > Perodicticus potto. The sequence continues at coordinate 37,698 of CAUYRH010149365.1, forward strand.
CCCATTTCTTAACGTGTAAGTCTGCTATAGGACAGACTACTTGGGGCCCTGGAGCATGCTCACAGCCCTGTGCTGTGTGCCCACCCTGTGCATTCTGGGAGATGCAGCTTAGGGGGTCTCTCTTACATCCCAGCTTCTTTCCCCCACCTGTTGGGCAGAGCTGGGCCCTCTTCCTTTTTCTCATACCTATCATCGTTCTGCTTCTGATTACCAGATGCCTTTGTTAGGGCAGGGACTGGCTCTTAAGTTGGCTCATCTCTGATGTCTAATAAGCACTGTGTGTTCTGGAAATGTTTAAATGGAGTTGACTAGAACCTAGAAATCTAACTTCTGGAGGCAGCTTGGGAATAGGCTTGTGCAATCAGGTATTTTGTATCTCTTTCCAGGAGGTGCCCGCCTTTCCAGAGCTCACACTGACTTGACCTTCTGTGGAGCCTGCTACAGTCAGGCTTCTCAGTGAAGCAGGCTGCATTTTATTGGAGACTGTAACGCTGCTAATTTCCATGAATGATGAGATACGAGACACCTGCTTGGTTTTGTTCTTGGTGCTTGTCTTGGGTTTATTTAGTATGTCCTGTCTCCCTGTGAACTATGGCATAGAATGATTTGAAATCCTTAATTTATTTTGTGGTCACCTGGCTATCAAACTAGGGAGGAAGGTAGTAAAACCATCCTGGAGGTGGGTCTTCCCGTCTGACATGTTGTCAGCCCTCTGTGAACTGGGGGACAGTGTTGTCGATGAAAGAACTTGCCCTGAGCGTTCATGTTCCGCTCACCTACTTGACGCAGTGCTTTGGGGTAGGTTACTTACCTTTCTCAGCCTTGGTTTCCCCACCTGTAAAAACAGAGTCCAGGAAAACAAGACGGCTAACATCAGGAACTTTTAAAATCTGGGCACTCTGGCAGTCACTGAGTTACAAAGTTCAACTCAAACTTAATGAACAGAGGCTACTACAGGTGATAGGTAAATGTACCCATTCCAACTTATATACAAATTCAACTTAAAAACAAATCTGTAGAACCTGTCTTGTTCGTAACCTGGGAACTGGCTGGAGTGCCTGAAACCCATTGGTTCCTCAAAGATTAATTTACCTCAAATGCTTATCTCCAAATACACTGTTTTCTCCCTCTCTGTGAAGAAAGGTACATTTTTTAACTCTTACTAATCTTGTATAGTTGTCAGATTATACCAGACAAGGGAATTATAAAACTTATGTAAATTTTGTTTCTGTCAGCGAAAAAAACTAAGTTTCATGTGGGGATTTTAGGAGTTGTTATATATGTCTGTTTTAGTTATACATCCCGAAACTGGGGCAATAACCGCAGGGTAGATGGGGGATCCACTGGGCCTACTGAGATGGGCCTGAGCTGCAATTACATTGATCACCTGACCTTCACCAGCCCCTACTCTTGACTGGACTGGCAGACCACAGTGACATTTTGGATCTTCAGCAGTCAGTGTCATTTTGGAACTAGTGTTCAATAATCCCCCAGAGTTAGACCATTTTTCCTTCCTCAGTGCACAGTCCTTCTGGGGAGGCTGGGAGACTATAAGCAATCTGACACACACCCCCATCAAAACATTTGCAAAATGTGCAGATTTGTTTGTTTGTTTTTTGTTTTTGGCCAGGGCTGGGTTTGAACCCCCCACTTCCCCCCTACTCCTTTGAGCCACAGGTGCCACCCATTGTGCCAGCATTTTTTAAAGTTAAGTAGAAAAGTTAAGCCATGCATTGCTAACCAGAATATCCGGTATAATTTAATAAAAGCTAAAATAAAAATACATAAAAGCATTGGTGGGTCAGATGAAGGAAGTTACCTGGGAAATCAGGCATTTGTAAAGTTCAGGGTATTCCAAAGGTCGCCATTCATAGGCAAAATTAACACTCTTCATATTTATTTCATATTTTTTATATTTATATATCAACACATAGAGAAATATTTAGCAAATATGATTTCCCACTTTCCATATGTATATTGACCTTTGGAACACCCTGTAGATTGGCATTCTAGCTGGCCTTAAGGTGTACATTTTGTTAAACCTATAGGAATGGGAATGTCATCTTTTTAGGTAATGGGATCACCCCAAATAAGAGTGGCCTGGTCTAGCTAGAACATGGATTTTAGCTGTTACAGCTTAAGAAATATGTCTGAAATGGACTAATTCCTTTTCATTTTCTGATCTAAATGTCATCTTTTGCCTGACATGTGAGAACTTGTATTCTGTGGCCTACAGCATTGGGATTACTGAAATCCCCAAGTTCTAAGGACTTGTTTGGGATTTCATGAGAAGGATGATGGTAGTGTTGGTCAATGGGTTATTTTCCCAAATGTCTTCTCTGCAAAATGTAGCTGGTACCTGTGACTTAATTCACAGCAGTCATGTGGTGTTGATGCCATTCTCTCATTTATAGATGAGAAGACTGAGGTACAGTCAGGATCAGGGACTTACCTGAGATTCTAGCCCACCTTGACCTGCCCATGTTTTCCTCTGAACTGAGTTCACCTGATGAACAGTAGGCAGAGTTGGGGTTTACACCCAGGCTTCTTGCTTTATATTTATCTATCAACACATTGGTCTTTGCTCTTACTTTCCCTGGTGCCTGCCTGAAGTGAAGGATGGGAATTCTAATGTGTCTCTTCTGTTTCCTCATGAGTAGCTGGTGAAAACACAAGCTCCTGGAATAAGCCCAGGGGCTTTGCCTGCGCAAAGAAGTACTTTCCTCTCTGAGACAAGTTGCTGCATCCCTATTTTCCCTTCTATCATGGTTGCTGATGCTGTGTCTGATTCTGAGACTTCCTGTTCAGGGTTTTACTCTCAACAAATGGCCCTTCCTTTAGCACATCCTGAGCTTAGCTGTCTCCTCAGAGCAAGTTACTCCAAGGGTCCCATCTCCCCCACCTACTCATTATTAATTTAGGATTTTTAAAAATCTCTTTCCTTTTCCTGGATTTTCATAACCTGGACTTAATGTCTGTTTTGCAGACTTTTCATTTTACTTTGAGTTGCCATAGTTACCAACTTTGTATATAAAATAATCATTACTCTCCACCCTTTATTCACCCACCAGAAATTTCACTGTTTTCTACTGTGACCTTTGTGGAAGGAATTTTGATGACTTTTTTAATCTTTTCCCTTCTGGCTGTACCATCAGTAAACGTTTCTTGTGCTCCTTTTTATGGCTCTTTACTCCAGCGTCTAGATTGATTCAAACTTGAGGTTGCTGCTTCATACTGCAGTGTTTTTAGAGAGCCTCAGTCCACCAGCCGGTGACCCAAAAAGAGGATTATGAGAGGGGAAACAACTGATTAAAAAAAAAGAACAAAACCATCTGCCCTAAACTGGTTCTACCTGTATTACTTTGATTGTGAGTAATATAAACAAATTATATAATTACAGAGGAAGTGAGGTCTGTCAGATTGTGGTCAAAAACCCAAAGCTTCTGTCTTATACATCAAATCATCTTGGATTAACCTAGAACTCCCAAGCCACTGGCTTTGGTAGACTGTGTGCCTGTGTGGTTTCAGGACTGTTTGGGTTAGTGGGGTATCATCCAGATCTGCAGGTTCTCCTTCTCAGAAAGTAGACGACTAGTAAAGGAAGCCTCTGCAGAGGCTGTCAATAGGAGATGCAGTCTTTCGGGAGGGTAGAATGGATGCACTATATTAGGGCCAGAGGACTTGTTTTCAGGTCCTCTGTTATAATGACCATAGGTCCATAGTTATAAATGACCTATGTGACCACATAGGGCAAGTCCCTTCACTTGCAGGCCCAGCCCCCTCACAAAATAAAACATCTCTGTACTTAGACTTAGCTTTGGAGGCAGAGGTAGTCATCAAGTAACTTCTGTGTAAGGGCTCACGATGCCATCAGTTGCATTATAAAAAATACCAGCATTTGCTTGAAGATGGCAGTCACCAGCTTTCCTGGAGTTTAGGTTCGCACCAGTTAATTTTGACCTTATACATTTACTTCAGACTCCACTGTTCCTGCCAGACTCTCTCTTCACACCTTTCTGGTCTGTTTGCCCTGTGGTCATCATCCATTCCGTCTCTCAGCCCAGAACTCCTTTTTCCTTCCCTCTGCTGACCTATTGCCTGTCCTTTAAAGGACATTGCAAGTCCTGTCCCTTCTGACTATTTCAGGTCTGGTGATTCTTGCCCACCCTTCACTGCTCAGAGAAGTTGACCTTGATGCACACGTCTGACTTCTGGTGGTTGCTGCTGTAAATACTGTCATCTCCTTGAAACTGAGTTTCATGGAGATGGGACATGTAATGTAACTAGTTTATGCTAGTCATGTGGTAAACTTGCAGAAAACATTAATAGGTTGGAGTATGCCTCTGAAATACACAGAATTGTATTATCATTCCAGGTGCATTAATAAGAATTGTTACATAAGTCAGGGAAGATGAGAGGGAATGTTTGCCTGGCATGGAGTAACGTTGATAATAGAAGCAGCACACATTTGATGGCCTTCTCACATTCCTTCTCGTGTCTCAACCCTGGGAGGTATGAGTGGCCTGCTGCTGCCTATTTGGAAACGGTATAATAAAACATAATGTTTCAGTCGACCTCAGTGGACCTGAGGTTCTACCTGGGCCTCTTAATTCCCAGCCCCAAATATTTGACACTAGTCCTGATGCCTGTGTCATTCCTTGACTTATCCTGTGAATCGAAACAGGGCTCAGAGCTGAATATATGGATCCTCTTGGAACAGTTTGTCACATCTGTCACTCACTATAATATAGTGCATCCCTTTAAACTAAAAGTGCTGTGAAGATGTCCATCTCACTTAAGTTCTTATCTTCCCGTGCTTTAGGAGAAAGGATCCTGGGTTATGCTGAGGAGCCCTGCTATCTCTGGTTTGTCATGGAGTTCTGCGAAGGTGGAGACCTGAATCAGTATGTCCTGTCCCGGAGGCCAGACCCAGCCACCAACAAAAGCTTCATGCTACAGCTCACGAGCGCCATTGCCTTCCTGCACAAAAACCATATCGTGCACAGGGACCTAAAGCCAGACAACATCCTCATCACGGAGCGGTCTGGTACCCCCATCCTCAAGGTGGCTGACTTTGGACTAAGCAAGGTCTGTGCCGGCCTGGCACCCCGAGGAAAAGAAGGCAATCAAGACAACAAAAATGTGAATGTGAATAAATACTGGCTGTCCTCAGCCTGCGGCTCAGACTTCTACATGGCTCCTGAAGTCTGGGAGGGACACTACACGGCCAAGGCGGACATTTTCGCCTTGGGCATTATCATCTGGGCAATGATAGAAAGAATCACTTTTATTGACTCTGAGACCAAGAAGGAGCTCCTGGGGACCTATATTAAACAGGGGACTGAGATCGTCCCTGTTGGCGAGGCGCTGCTAGAAAACCCAAAGATGGAGTTGCACATCCCCCAGAAACGCAGGACTTCCATGTCTGAGGGGATCAAGCAGCTCTTGAAAGACATGTTAGCTGCTAACCCACAGGACCGGCCTGATGCCTTTGAACTTGAAACCAGAATGGACCAGGTCACATGTGCTGCTTAAAATTCAGGGCTAAGCATCTTGGGTGTTTTTAAACTAGGTGAGTGCTCTTTTTGTTCTGCACAATTGCTGAGCTGGGTTCCTCATCCTGGGCCCTGGGGTGGGCTCTGGAGTTGGCGGTGGACATGTAGGGTGGAAGAAAAGTAGGTGCTCATCATCCAAGATCCCCCTGACCATCAAGTCTTGGTAACGAGATATAAGGGATTAATCATTCGAGTACAAGTTGGAAGGTCTAGAGAATTCTTCTGAAAGGACATTGCATTTGAGCTGAATCTCTCAAAGTTTTTTAGACATGCCTTTTCCCAAGTCATAAAGGTTTATTATAGAAAATCTGCAAAACAGGTACAACAATTTTTCAGAGAATGAACTGTCTCTCCTCAGTTCTACACAGTTTAGATCTCGCTATATTAGGTGGAGTTTTGTTTCATGCTCTTTTTTTACTCAACACTAAGCGGAGTATTCTTCGTGTGGTACTTAGAGAATATGGCTTTTAGTGGTTGTGTGACACTGTTCTATGCACTGTAATGTAACCATTCTCTTTGAGACAACAGACTGTACTATAAAGGATGTGTGGGCGAATCTTCTTATATGGAGGTCTTTGCTTATTTAACAGATTTATCGTAGCTTTTATTTGTCAAGTACAGTCACACGCCACATAATGTTTAGATCAATGATGTTGCATGACAGTGCTCCCATAAAACTAGTGGAGCTGAAAAATTCCCGTTGTGCAGTGACATCATAGCCATTGTAATTTCATTTCAGGATGCATTACCTTTTCTGTTTAGACATGAAAATATCAGTGTGTTACCGTTGCCTATAGTACTCAGTACAATAACATGCTATACAGGCTAATCGCCGAGGAGCAGTGGGCTATATCATATAGCTTAGGTATATAGTAGGCTATACCCTCTTGGTTTGTAAAAGTACATTCTGTAATGTTTGCACAACTATAAAATGACCTAAAAGCATTGCTTAGAATATATCCTCCATTGTTGAGTGACAAGTGACTGTAGTGTGCTAGCTTCTGGTGTCATGTAAGCAGAATCAGTTCCATGAATTCTGCAGCTTAGAGATGTTTTCAGCAGTAGTTATCATAGTTATTTTACGGTGGAGGAGAAGAGGTTATTGAGGCAAATTAACCTTTCACTTGTTGGTGCACAGAGTCAAGAGTAGGGAACTGAGGTAGACAGGAGCATCCCAGGCAGAAGGCTTAGCCTCTGCAAAGGACCTGAGCCCTGAGGGAGCCTGGCACATATTTGAGACTGGACCAGAGTGAGTTGGTAAGGAGTATATAAGTATATAGACATGTGGAGATCAGAGAGGGCAGTAACCTGCCAGGAAAGGAAACACCGTGGATGGAAGTTCAAAAAGAAAACCCAAAAGTGGCTCGGCGCCTGTGGCTCAGCAGGCTAAGGCGCCAGCCGCATATACGAGGTGGCGGGTTCGAATCCAGCCCAGGCCCGCCAAACAACAATGACAGCTGCAACCAAAAAATGGCCAGGCGTTGTGGCGGGCGCCTGCAGTCCCAGCTACTTGGGAGGCGGAGGCAGGAGACTCGCTTGAGCCCAGGAATTGGAGGTTACTGTGAGCTGTGATGCCACAGCACTCTATCCAGGAGGACAGCTTGAGGCTCTGTCTCAAAAAAAAAAAAAAGAAACTGTAGTCATCAATACATGTGACACGGGTTGGTAGAAAAGGAGTCATCTGTCACTTAATGATATAGGGATATATTCTGAGGACTGCATTGTTAGGAGATTTATTATTGGGTACATAAACAACAGAAATCTATTTTCTCACAGTTTTGGAGGCTAAAAGTCTAGGATCTGGGTGCTGGCCTAGTCAGGTGCTGGTGAGGGCATTTGTTCTACCTTCCAGAGGACTGCCTTCTTTCTGTGTCTGAGTGTAGGGAGGTGGGTGGGGGGGTTGTGTTTTCTTTCTTTCTTTTCTTTTTTTTTTTTTTTTGAGACAGAGTCTCACTTTGTCACCCTAGGTAGAGTACTGTGGCGTCATAGCTCACAGCAACCTCCAGCTCTTGGGCTTAGGCAATTCGCTTGCCTCAGCCTCCCAAGTAGCTGGGACTACAGGCGCCCGCCACAATGCCTGGCTATGTTTTGTTGCAGTTTGTGGTGCCACCCAGGTTTGTGTTTTCTTAAGGGTTAATGATGTTGAGCATCTTTCCAAGTGTTTGTTGGCCACTTGTATTATATTTTTTGGAGAAATGCCCACTCAGATCCTGTGCCTATTTTAGAAATCAGCTTGTTTTTTGTTTCTGTTTTTTTGTAGTTTTTGGCTGGAGCTGGGTTTGAACCTACCACCTCCAGCATATGGGGCTGGTGCCCTACTCCTTTGAGCCACAGGCGCCACTCTAGCTTGTCTTTTCATTGTTGAGTTATACTAGCTATTTATATATTCTGGATACTAATCCCTCATCAGATAGATGGTTTGCAAATACTTTTTCTCCCATTGTTCAAGTTGTCTTTTCACTTTCTGTAATAGAGTTCCTTTTCTGTAGCCCACGTACAGGGGCAAGGGGAAATACATATATACATAAACACATACAATGTTTATCTTCTCTGCTGGTATTCCTGGGTCCAGATGCTGGGGCATAGAGGCAAGATTAAAGGTATCCTAGCACTTTGGGAGGCTGAGGCAGGTGGATTGCCTGAGCTCACAGGTTCGAGCCAGAGCAAGACCTCATCTTAAAAAAAAAAAATAGCTGGGCATCGTGATGGGCACCATGGCGGGCACCTGTAGTCCCAGCTACGTGAAGGCTAAGGCAAGAGAATCGCTTGAGCCCAAAAGCTGGAGGTTGCTGTGAGCTATGATGCCGCGGCACTCTACCGAGGACAACAAAGTGAGTCTCTGTCTCTTAAAAAAAAAAAGTAAATAAATTAAAAAAAAATTAATTAATTAAAAAAAAAAGATTTAAGGTATTAACAGAGTGGGAGGAAGACCAGTTATCTGGCTATAATGGTATTATTCTCCTTAATTACTTCTGTAAGTTATCTTCTGAAATTATTTTATTTAATGAAAGTATTGCAACTCTGTTTTTGAGAGAAAACTAATCACAAATGTCATTCATGTGTAGTTTGTGATTATAACACTGTCAAGAACTTGGAGAATACTGGATATGTATGTGATGTGTTTGTGTAAAATGTCTGCTGTGGTTTGCTTCAGTGGCTTGAGGTCAGTTTGACCCCTGCCTGCTCATAGTATTTCATCTGTAGCAGTTGTCTAAATATTTTCTTCTTTTCCTTCTTTGCAGTTAAAAATTCAAGATGTCCACTTACGCTTTGAAGATGGTGTCACAGATCCTTCTCATCCCTTTGCATTTGGCATCTACATTAAGAATGTGTCCATGCAAAATGCTGTGAATGAGCCTGTGAGTATGAAGTAGGTCTATAACCAGGAGAAAGCAGATTCTAGGGAATTGGGAGCTCTGCCTTTTGTCATTTTGTGTCGTGTAAATGGAAACTCACTCTTTTCCACTAGTTTTGTGGTAGATATGCATGTCTCTTGTCTGTATGCAATGGGTCTAATATGATGAAATAGAGAAATGGTTAATTTTCTCTCATCTTTGGTTCTATTACTTTTATACCTGAAGAAACTGAGGTGCAGAAAGGATTTTATCCTTGATTTTCTTCTCATGCTACAGGCACTCCCTGGGTAAACTCTTTCTGTTCCATAGTGTCTCTGTTACCAGGAAATATTTGCTCATGGGTTTCACATGTTGAACTCCATGTCTCTTTGCCTTTCATATTCATATTTTTATTTCAAAATACTGTGTTTTGCTGTGTATAATGCACATTTTTTTGCCCAAATTTTTGATGGAAAAATAAGGATGCACATTATACAAGGGCAGTACTAATTTCATATCTATGTATTTTTTTTTTGCAGTTTGGCCGGGGCTGGGCTTGAACCTGCCACCCTCGGTATATGGGGCCGGCATCCTACTCACTGAGCCACAGGCGCTGCCGTATGTACATGTTTTTAATTCTTTTTTTTTTTTTGAGACAGAGTCTCACTTTGTCACCCTTGGTAGAGTGCCAATGTGTCATAGCTCACAGCAACTTCAAACTCCTGGGCTTAAGTGATTCTCTTGCCTCAGCCTCCCAAGTAGCTGGGAGTATAGGCGCCTGCCACAATGCCTGGCTCTTTTTTTTTTTTTTTTGCAGTTTTTAGCCAGGGCTGGGTTTGAACCCGCCACCTCCGGCATATGGGGCTGGCGCCCTACTCCTTTGAGCCATAGGCGCTGCTCCTATTTTTTTTTTTGAGACAGAATCTCACCATGTTGCCCTTGGTAGAGTGCCATGGCGTCACAGCTCACAGCAACCTCAAACTCATAGGCTTAAGTGAGTCTCTTGCCTCAGCATCCCAAGTAGCTGGGACTACAGGTCTCCACCACAATGCCCGGCTATTTTTTGTTGCAGTTGTCATTGTTGTTTAGCTGGTTTCGGCCGGGTTTGAACCCACCACTCTTGGTGTATGTGGCTGGTGCCATAACCACTATGCAATGGGTGCTGAGCTAATCCTGGCTATTTTTTTTTTTTTTTTTGAGACAGAGCCTCAAGCTGTTACCCTGGATAGAGTGCTGTGGCATCACAGCTCACAGCAACCTCCAATTCCTGGGCTCAAGCCAGTCTCCTGCCTCCGCCTCCCAAGTAGCTGGGACTACAGGCACCCGCCACAACGCCCGGCCATTTTTTGATTGCAGCTGTCATTGTTGTTTGGCGGGCCCGGGTTGGATTCGAACCCGTCAGCTCAGGTGTACGTGGCTGGCGCCATATTCCTTTGAGTCACAGGCGCCGAGCCTAATCCTGGCTATTTTTAGAGACTGGGTCTTGCTCTGACTCAGAGAACCTGTGTGCTTCAGGCAATCCAACCGGCTTGGCTTCCCAAGTGCTGGAATTATAGGCATGAGCCATTGAGTCTTGCCCTTGTTTTTAATTCTTTTATTTATGCTTGTGTGTTAAAAGTTTAACTCTAGAAAGTAATAATGATATCCATATGCAAAATAATACCCTGAAAAATGGTAGTTGGGTTTGTTAAATTTATGATAAGCTTACAATAAAAGCATTTTTGGCCGATGAACAATGACATATTTCTCATTGTACACTTTAGGCAGGAACTAGCAATCCAGTTGATATTTTTATAAAAAATTATTGGGGCTCAGCACCTTGTGGCTCAAGCGGCTAAGGCGCCAACCACGTACACCTGAGCTGGCGGGTTCGAATCCAGCCCCGGCCCACCAAACAACAATGATGGCTGCAACCAAAAAATAGCGGAGTGTTACATCAGTAATCCCAGCTGCTTGGGAGGTGGAGGCAGGAGAATCGCTTGAGCCCAGGAGTTGAAGGTTGCTGTGAGCTGGGATGCCACAGGACTGTACTCAGGGTGACAGCTTGAGGCTCTGTCTCAAAAAAAAAAAAAGGGCAGCACCTGTGGCTCAACAGAGTAGGGCACCGACCCCATTTGCTGGAGGTGGTGGGTTCAAACCCAGCCCCAGCTAAAAACTGCAAAAAAAAAAGAAAATAAATAAAATTGGAAAATCCCTTGGAAAATGTTGAAGTGGATTTCATACATTGCGAGTTTTAAGCTAACAGTTATTAAATATGCTAAAGAGCATGGCAGCAGAGCTCGGAGAGACATTTTGGACCTCCTCACACAGAGAGTGTCATCAGATTGTGGAGGCAACAGGAAAGAAAGCTTCTTCAGGTGCCAAGCAGAAGAAAGCAGTGCCAGGGAAACCGTCATTGAATGGAGCAATGTCAAACTGACTAAGATGATACAAGAAGAGGGCAAAAGGATTGCACGAGAAGAAAACATTGATGATTTTTCAGGACACCTAAATGGTGCTTTAACTTTATGAAGACAGAAGGTTCGAACATGGGGACATGAACAGAACTTGCCCTAAGGCTTGGAACCTGTGGCTCAGCGGGCTAAAGCGCCAGCCACATACACCTGAGCTGGCGGGTTCGAATCCAGCCCGGGCTCGTCAAACAACAATGATGGCTGCGACCAAAAAAATTGGCCGGGCATTGTGGCGGACACCTGTGGTCCCAGCTGCTTGGGAGGCGGAGGCAAGAGATTCGCTTGAGCCCAGGAATTGTAGGTTGCTGTGAGCTGTGATGCCACGGCACTCTATCCAGGGTGACAGCTTGAGGCTCTGTCTCAAAAAAAAAAAACAAAAGAACTTGCCCTAAAATGTTAGTCCAAGTTTTGGAATTTCTTTTTTTTTTTCGCGTTTGAGTCTTACTTTGTTGCCCTTTGTAGAGTTCCGTGGTGTCATAGATCACAGCCATCTTGAACTCTTGGGCTTAAGCGATTCTCTTGCCTCAGCCTCCCAAGTAGCTGGGGCTACAGGCACCTGTCACAACACCTGGCTAGTTTTAGAGACAAGGTCTCGCTGTGGCTCAGGCTGGTCTTGAACTTGTGAGCTCAAGCAATCCACCTATCTCGGCCTTCCAGAGTGCTAGGATTACAGGCGTGAGTTACCTCTCCTGGACTAAGTTTCAGAATTTCATTCTTTTTTTTTTTTTTTTTCTTTTTCTTGTTTTGAGACAAAGTCTCACTCTGGACCCTGGGTAGAGTGCCATAGTGTCACAGCTCACAGTAACCTCAAACTCCTGGGTTCAAGGGATCCTCTTGCCTCAGCCTTTCAAGCAGCTGGGACTATAGGCACCCGCCACACTGCTTGGCTATTTTTAGAGATGGGGTCTTGCTCTTGCTCAGGCTGGTCTCAGACTCCTGAACTCAAGAAATTCACTCATCTTGGCCTCCCGGGGGGCTAGAATTGCAGGTATTAGCAACCATGCCTGGCTTGGAATTTCATTCTTACATATCAGTCGTTGAAAGACTTAACAACTGTTCCAAAGACTTACAACTTTAGGCTTGGCACCTGTAGCACAGTGATTACGGTGCCAGCCACATACACTGAGGGTGGCAGTCTCAAACTTGGCCTGAGCCTGCTAAACAACAATGGCAACTGCAACAAAAAACAGTCAGGTGTAGTTGTAGTTCCAGCTACTTGGGAGGCTGAGACAAAACAATCACTTAAGCCCAGGAGTTTGAGGTGCTGTGAGTTGCAACGCCACAGCACTCTTATCAAGGGCGACATAGTGAGACTGTCTCAAAAAAAAAAAAGATTTAAAACTTTGAGTTGTCCCAAATTGCTGATACAGATGAGGCCCCACTCACATTTGATGTGCCTTCCAACAGAACTGTGGATGTCACAGGAGCAAAAACCATGGCAGTTAAAACTAGCAGATATAAGAAAATACATTTCACTGTTGCTGTAGCCTGTAGTTCAGATGGGACAAAGAAAATACCACCTATGATCATCTTTCAAAGAAAAATGGTTCTGAAAGGAAAAATCCCAGGTGAAGTTAAATTGTCCATGTGCATGAAGAAGGATGGATGAATGAAGAAGGGCATGAAAATCTGGTTTAACAAAGTGTGGTCATAAAGACCTGCAGGATTACTTAAAAAAACCAGCTTTGCTTGTTTTTGATCACTTTAAAGCCCATGTTGCACAAAATGCAAAAGCAATTTGCAGAGGACTTGAAAACCTAAATTGCTGTGATACCTGGTGAGCTAACCAGCCAGCTGCAGCCTCCTGATGTGTGCACAAGACCCGTACGGCCCTAATAAAGACATTGTGGATGTTGTGGATGCATTCAGCTGGTGATGATTTAACACTTGCAAAATCAAGAACGCATCCATTGCCAGGTTTGTGGTTGGATCCTGAGAGTGTGGAATGGTGTCACAGTATCAAGAAGGAAGTGTTTGTGAAATCATTTAAAAAGTGCAGCATCAGCAATGCTGTGATGGGACAGATGATGGTGCAATTTATCAGGTTGAGAAAAGTGACTCTTCGGAAGACACTGGTAATGTAGAAATCCAAGAAGATAATACTTCTGATATTGAAAGTGAGCAAGAGCTCTTGGCCTTCTATGGTATGTAAATTTTATAAGTTTGTTTTGATAACATAAAATTTCTTATACCTTGTATCTTGTGTTTTGTGATTATTTGTCACATGAAATTTCTTGTACCATAATATGTTTAAAAATAAATGCTAAAATTCCTTTATAATGCAAAAAAACCTAAATATAAGAATTTGAGTTAAAAAATTAAAAGATTTTTTTCCCTGAAAGTTTGGGTCAAAAACGTGGTGTGCACTCTGTGCAGCAACATATGGTACTTAGGGGATACTTTACATTACAGTATTGTAGACATTTCCCTTAAGACACTCTGCTACTCTACACACTTCACACAGCAGTTCTGTAAGGTAATAATAATGTAAGGTATAGATTATGTCTAATTCTTCATCAACACACTCCATCAACTGTGTGTCCAGTAGTTTAACTCAACTCTGACTGCATCCGCAACATCCACTTGTCTTTATTAGGGCCTTACAGGGCTTAACAAAAGCCTAGAATACTGCTTTTGACATAAGCAATTCTCCATTAGACATCAGCTGTGTGTCCAGTAGTTTAACTCAACTCTAACGCTAACTGGAGTTGGAGCAGACCCACAGGGTAAGGACTTAACCTCACAAGACTGCCTGCCCCCCATTTCAGATGCCACTGGCAAGTCTCAGTTTGTGACTTGTGCTTCCGACTGCTGGCTATAAGTTGGCCTTCTCACAATCCAAGTTAGCATGATTGCTAGAACTTAGGGAAACACTTCACTTACATTTAATCTACTCGTTTATTATAAAGGATATTATGAAGAATACAGGTGAACATCTGCATGAAGAAAAGTTTGCCACCCTGCAGTGTTCAGCAACCTGGAAGTTTATCACATCTCATCATTGAAAAGTTTTTATACAGTTTAATATCTAGCCCACCAACCAGAGTTTCTTGGGTGTGTTTGGAAGTCCCAGCCTTCTAATCACTTGATCTTTCAGATGACCAGCCCCATCCTGAGGCTGTCTAGGGGCCTCCCCCTAACTCAGATGTGGTCAAAAGCTAGCTCAGAGTAACTAAATATTTCTAAAATGTAACTTGATCTCATTAACTTGTTAATGCTACATACTCATAACTCATTTTTCCTGGTACTTTGTAGGCAAAGCTCTGCTTTTCACACTGCCAAACTTCTGCTTCTAAAACTTGTACCTGCCTACATCAAAACTTTCAGTGGCTCCATGTCATTTAAAATTTGAAGTCTAGATGCCTTAGTGTGGCTTAAACTTCCCTTTCCTATGTTTGTTTTCTAGGTTTGACAAAACACATTGCCCCAAATAGGATGGCTTAACACAACAGATATATATTCTCTAGTCTAGAGGGTCCAAGTCTGAAACGAAGGGGTTGGCAGGATTGGTTCCTTCTGTAGACTCTGAGGGTAATATTCTCCTTTCTGCTTGCCTGCTGGTTGCTGGCAGGCTTTGATGTTCCCTGGCTTGTAGATATATCACTCTAGTCTCTGCGTTTGTCTTCACGTGGCATTTCCCCCATGCCTTTTTTTTTTCTTGTGAGAACACCACTCATTCGATATGGGCCTACATCAATCCAGTATGTAAAAATTTTACATCTGGAGAGACTCTACTATTGAATAAGATCACGTTCATAGCGATTGGGTGGACAAGAACTTTTTGGGCAGGGGAGGACAATATTCAACCCAGTGTACTTAGTAACATTCTAAGCTAATTTTATCAACTCTTAACTCCTCCAAATATGTGTTCATACACATGTGTTAATACTGCTCCCCAAACCACATTTTGTGTTCTGTTATACAAATGTAGTTACTGTCCCCTGAAGCTATTATGCCTTTTTTTTTCTAGAGACAGAGTCTCACTTTGTCACCCTTGGTAGAGCGCTGTGACATCACAGCTCACAGCAACCTCAAACTCTTGGGCTTAAGTGATTCTCTTGCCTCAGCCTCCCAAGTAGCTAGGACTATAGGTGCCTACCACAACGCCCGGTTATTTTTTGTTGCAGTTGTCATTGTTGTTGAGTTGGCCCGGGCCAGGTTCGAATCTGCCACCCTTGGTGCGTGTGGCTGGCACCGTACCCACTGTGCTATGGGCTCTGAGCCAGCTATTAGGCCTTTTATATAGTTGGTCCTTTGTGTTTGAGGATTCCATATCATGGATTCAACCAACCACAGATTGAAAAACCCACAAACAAAAAAAAACAACAATGTAACGAAAAAAGTAATAGAAATATATATGTGTGTGTGTGTGTGTGTATATATATATATATTTTTTTTTTTTTTTTTTTTTTTTTTCTGAGACAGAACCTCAAGGTATAGCCCTGGGTAGAGTGCTGTGGCGTCACAGCTCACAGTAACCTCAAACTCCTGGGCTTAAGCGATTCTCCTGCCTCAGCCTCCCAAATAGCTGGGACTGCAGGTGCCTGCCATAATGCCCGGCTATTTTTTAGTTATAGTTGTCATTGTTTGGCAGGCCAGGCTGGATTTGAACCCGCCAGCTCTGTTGTATGTGGCTGGTGCCTTAGACACTTGAGCTACAGGCACCACCTGTTATTTTTATTTTTATTTTTTTTGAGACAGAGTCTTAAGTTCGTCCTAGGTAGAGTGCTGTGGTGTCACAGCTCACAGCAACCTCAAATTCTTGGGCTCAAGTGATACCGTTGCCTTGGCCACCCTAGTAGCTGGGACTACAGGTGCCCGGTACAACGGCCAGCTACTTTTTTGTTGCAGTTGTCATTGTTTTAGCTGGCCCAGGCCGGGTTTGAACCTGTCAGCCTTGGTGTATGTGGCCTGTGTCCTACCCACTGAGCTACAGGCGATGCCCCCAAATAATAGAATTTTTAACTATTTATGAAGCATTTGTACTATATTAGGTATCATAAGTAATCAGGGGACACATGGAAGGATGTACATAGGTTGTATGTAAATACTGTGCCCTTTTATGTCAGGAACTTTGAGCATCCTTGAATTTTGGTGTGTACAGGGTCATGGAACCAGCCCCTCGTGGATATTGAGGGATGACTGATTGGTTGATCCAGTTCTTTCCTCTTACCTGACTTTTTGCCTGAGATTTTTACACTTATCTGCACAGTGACATTTTCTTTGTTTGCTGATAGCTTATTCTTCCTCTGCTTCCCTGTGTGTGATTAAAATTATTTGTTTACGTGTTTGTTCCTCAGCTAGATTTTGAACTCTGGCGGAATACTGTGTTTTAATTTATTTTGTATCCCCAGCACCTTGCAAGTTGCCTGATGCATGTTTTTTCACAAATGGTTTGTTGAATGAATGAGTAAATTCGTGAATAAACATAGTCATCGTATCTCCTTCCTTGTCTTACCTCAGGTACAGAAGCTAATGCGGAAAAAGCAATTAGATGTGGCAGAGTTTAGCATCTATTGGGATGTCGATTGCACTTTATTGGGGGATTTGCCTCAGGTGGAGTTACAGGTATGATTCTGGCAGAGGGCATTACTGCAAGACACCACTGAAGGAAAATGGTATAGGATCAGTGTATACTATGTGGGATTTTGTCCCCTGCATCTCTGATGCCCATTCCCATCTCCCTGTTCCTCCATGGGCATCAGTTCTCAAGTGTGTTTGGTTGAGGTACTTGCTGTGTGTTAACTTTGAACAATATGTAGTGTTTTGTGTATGTTTTAAATCTATGTTAGACTGTAGGTTTCTTTTTTTCCTATTTAAATCTGTATTTTTAACTTATTGCTATTTCTACTTCAGATTTATTGCTTCTGATTGCTATATACTACACATATTCTGCTGTATGTATGTAATACAGTATAGTTATTTATTCTCTTAGCTACCATATGCTGGGGAATCTAAATTTTATTTTTATTTTTATATCCTTTTACTGAAATAAATGAGATTATTTAAGACAAAGACTCACTCTTTTGCCCAGGTTAGAGGTCACTCTTGCTCAGGCTGGTCTTAAACTCTTGAGTTCAAGAGATCCTCTTACCTCAGCCTCCCAGAGTGCTAGGATTATAGTGTGAGCCACCGTGCCTGCCTCAGTTTAATCTTTTTGCAAGAAATTGCAGGTGGGGCTGGGCCTCAAGGAGGCAGAGACTTAAGCTGTCATCTGGGTAGAATGTCGTGGTGTCATAGCTTACAGTAATCTTCAACTCTTGGAATAAAGTGATTCTCTTGCTTCCGTTTTTCTTTTTTTTTTTTTTTTTTGTTTTTGAGACAGAGTCTCACTATGTTGCCCTGGGTAGAGTGCTATGGCGTCATGGCTCACAGCAATCTCAAACTCTTGGGCTCAAGAGATTCTCTTGCCTCAGCCTCCCAAGTAGCTGGGACTACAGCTGCCTGCCACAATACCCAGCTATTTTTAGAGACTGGGTTTGCTCTAGCTCAGGCTGGTCTCAAGCTTGTGAGCTCAGGCAGTCCACCCGCCTCGGCCTCCCAGAGCCACTGTGTCCAGCTCTCAGTTTTTCTATTCGTAGTAGAGATGGGGTGTCACTTTTGCACAGGCTTGTGAGCTCAAGCAGTTCACCTGCCTCCCCCTCCCAGAGTGCTAGGATTACAGGCCCGAGGCCTGGCCTTAGAGGATGAGTTTTTGTTTTGTTAATTCAATGAACTGTGGCATCCACTGAGTAGAACAGTGTATAGTTATATAACAAATAAAGGTAAGTGTCTTTATCATGAATAAGTAATAGTGTTTAAGATATAGTATTAAGCTAAAAAAATCTGAGGCAATGTGCTTATGTGGCATTTATACAAATGCAAAGAGAAAATTTTAGATTTGCCTATGTTTAGAATGCCTCTGGTGAGAGATATAGGAAACTGTTATTATTGGTTGTCTCTGGGGAAAGTAAGTGGGTGGCTGGAAGATGAAAGTAGGAAACAGATACTTTTATCTTTTTTTGCCTGTAAAATTTTATTACCTATTAAGAAATTTTAATAAAAATTTAAAAATACTTGAGATCTTTGGAATCAAGTTTTGTAATATTTTTGGATTCTGATGTAATATACTTTAGGTTAGATAACATACCACCATTAACTTGATCCCAGAAACATCTGCTGTTACACCATAGCCTATGGCTTAGGTTGACCATTTGTCATAAAACCCCAACATTATAAAAGAGCGACTACCAGAAGGAAAGCCAGACTGAGCAGAGCGTGTGTTCCTCTGACACGCAGGAGGCCATGGCGAGGAGCATGGAGAGTCGCAGTCATCACTACGTCCTGGAGCCTGTGTGTGCGTCTGCTCTTTTGAAGAGAAATTGCTCCAAGGAACCTCTGCGGTCTCGGCACAGTCCTCGTATTGAATGTGATATTCAGCTGGAAACCATTCCCTTGAAGCTCTCTCAGGTACACTCTTCCCAGGGGCTTATCCTAACAGTGTCAGATTGGTGACTGGGATGAAAGAAGAATGTTGATAGAAATCTTGATATTTGACATGTGTCCTCAGGAAGAAAGAAAGCACATGTGAGACTGCTTCCCTTTGGAGAAAAGGGTTAGGGGTAAAACCCACTTATATAGTTCAGTGGGATCAACCTCAGGTTAGTTTTGATTTGAGTTTTTAAGAGCTGAACAAATATGTAAGAAATGTAATAAATTAAATACTTTTGGTGTTGAGAGAGATGCTGTCTGGTACTGATATTTTGGTCCTGTAGTTGTCACTGGGTTTCAACTTAGTGGATTGACTAATATGAATTGTTCTTGTTAGATATTGGTCTTAACGAATAAAAGAACAAATGTGTTCTAAACTAGTATCTTTTAACTTCTAATAAAAAGCTGCAATACCGGCAAATCATGGAATTCCTCAAGGAGCTGGAACGAAAGGAGAGGCAGGTGAAGTTCCGAAGGTGGAAACCCAAAGTGGCGGTATCCAAGAAGTAAGGACTTCTGAGTGTTGTGTGTGATATGCCTCTTACAGCATGTTCTTTTTTGTACATAGATCAGAAGTATGCCTCACTGTCATTTATCCATGATGGGAGATAAATGTATGATTGTTTTTTCTGGCCCTTGAAAAGCCATTCCTGTTGTTTAGTATTGCTGCTATTCTTTTTTCTTGAGACACAGTGTCACTATGTCACCCTTGGTGGAGTGCTGTGGCATCACAGCTCATAGTAATGTCTAACTCTTAGGCTTAAGTGATTCTCTTGCCTCAGCCTCCCAGGTATCTGGGACTACAGGCACCCACCTCAATGCCTGGCTATTTTTATTTGCAGTTGTTATTATTGATTTTTTTAGCTGGGTTCAAACTGACCAGCTTTGGTGCTTGTGGCGAGCACCGTAACTACTGTGCTATGGGTGCCGAGCCTATTGCTGCTATTCTTATTGTGTGTTTATTTGATGTTGTATATTTATTCACTTGAATGACATTCAGGAGATCCTCTCTGTCTCATTTAGCAAATAGATTGATGTTGCTTTTGGGGGATCTGGTGTGTAGTAAATACTTTGAAATATTCTTTGAACCTCCTTTCTTCTGTCTCTTCTCCCAGGTTTATTGGTCAACGTTTATATGGTATATTCCATAGCAAAATTAAATCCTCTTTCATGTTTCATTGATAAAGTTGACCAGTTCCATATGTTAAAACTTTAAAGATCCTGTGTATTTCTTTGTCTGTAGTTAGAAATATTTAATTAAAAATTAGTAGTCATATGCTTGGTATTTATCTTTTTTTTTAGACAGAGCCTCAAGCTGTTGCTGCCCTGGGTAGAGTGCTGTGAAATCACAGCTCATAGCAACCTCCAACTCCTGGGCTTAAGGGATTCTCTTGCCTCAGCCTTCCAAGTAGCTGGGACCACAGGCGCCCACCACAATGCCTGGCTATTTTTTGGTTGTAGTTGTCATTGTTGTTTGGCAGACCCAGGCTGGATTCGAACCCGCCAGCTGTGGTGTATGTGGCTGGCACCCTACCCGCTGAGCTACAGACACCGAGCCTTTTTTTTTTTTTTTATGAGACAGTCTCACTATGTTGCCCTCGTTAGAGTGCTGTGGCATCATAGCTCACAACAACCTCCAACTCTTGGGCTTAAGCAATTCTCTTGCCTCAGCCTCCCAAGTAGCTGAGAAGTCAGGCACCTATCACAATGCCTGGGTACTTGGTAGTTATCTTAAGATGGTATTTAACTTAGAGTCAGCACCTGATTTTCTGTCAGTAGAGGGTACTAATACTATGGGTAATTCAAACCAATTGAGTTCTGTGCAGTTGATATACAACTTAGGGGTCTGTTAATTGATGTTGTCAGATTTACTTTCCCTACATGTTGAGTTTAGCTTAATATTAAAATGAGCTTGAAATGTTGACTACTGATGGCTGATGAGAAAAAGATGTCTCAGAAGAGGAGAGTTGTTCTGTGGATTGTCCTAGATTGATAGCATTTTAGTTGCTTTTATTGTGAGAAGTAATTACATTGTTATGGACTATTTCAGCTGCCGAGAATGGTGGTATTTTGCTTTGAATGCTAACTTGTATGAGATCAGAGAGCAGAGGAAATGTTGTACCTGGGACTTTATGTTGCATCGTGCCCGTGATGCTGTGTCTTACACTGACAAGTATTTCAACAAGTTAAAAGGAGGCTTACTGTCTGCAGAGGACAAGGTGAGTATACTGTTTCTTGTCTTTATCCAGAGGATAAGAGCATTCTCTCAAAGGCTGAAGAAAATGGGATCTGTGAAGAAATTAAGTTCCTTGCCAGGGGGCATAATTTTACAGGATAGAATTGGTCTTACCAGAGTGAGACCTTAGCCAGAAGCATCCTATGTCCTTTGCAGACTGAAGAGAGCCAGGCCATGGGGTAGAAGGAAGAAAAGATGGCCATGGTCTCCCAGTGCCCTTAGGCCTCAACCCCTCTTTTCCAGCTCTCTGTACAAGGCCTACAGAGACTTTCTCATGTAGTCAGTCACTTATGCCTCTATGATCTTAATCCTAATTCTTTTCCTCTGAAGTCTGTAACTAATCTCTTTAAACTAATTATATTTTCTGTAATCCTAGTTGACTTGATTGACCTTGGGATTTTGGTGGTAGAGACTAGGCAGAAGGGGGTTAAGTAGGTGGTAAAGACAAGCCCATGTTTTAGTCAACTGGAAGGCTAGAAATCCTTAGAACCACCATTCCTGGAGTCCACATGTGGGACCCCACCCCTTCTCTAGCAGTCTGCCTCTTGTCTTCTAGGGAAAGGGAGTAGGAATTGCTTTGCACTTTGATTTGTTTAGGTTTTGTGAGCATCAGTTTTTTGTTTTGTTTTGTTTTGAGCATCAGTTTTTGCAGTAGCTATTTAAACCATTTCTAAGATTTTGGCTCAGATGCTGTCTCTTAACTAACCATTTCTTTAGTAGACTTTAAGCAAAAAGGAATATACTCTCCCGTAGAACCTACTGCATGGTAACAAAGGACAGTTCTGAATCCCTAGGGGTTCTCACCTTTCCTGCCAGCACCCTGAGGTCATGGCCCACCCACTTTTAATTCCTTTTTTCAGTAGTGTCAGACATGGTTATCTACATAGGAATCTTATGAAAAGGAAGGGATAAACCAGACAGTTTTTGAATGGTTTTCTTAAAGGTATAGGCAAAGATATGGAGAGAGGGAAAAATCTAAATTATAACTGAGATGAACAAATAAACATGTATAAGCTCCATTGTCTTAATATTAGGGTATAAGAAACAGTTTACCATAGCTAACTTCTTTATCTTGGTATATAACTGGCTACCATCCCTCTTTCCTAACTAGTATGAAACAAGGTAAAAATGACCATACGCTTGCTGAGCTTGCTATAATCCTACACAAAGCATAAAGGAGCTGGTGTCTGCACACAGCTTTGCTCATACGAGCTGATGGCTGTGCAAGCCCTTTGGGACCTGCATCAGTGCTGTGGGATTGCAGCAGTGCATGTGCTTCAGTGACCCATTTAAAATTGAGTGCTACTTGCTGCTGTATTCTGCTTCCCCTCTAGTCACTATTAGTCCCAGATACCATAAGACTTGTTAGTGATATTTTTGAGACCAAGTGAAACATTGGATTATATGCAAAAGCTGTTTAAAACAGAAACAGTAATCACAGAACTATTTATCTCGTTACTTGGCCACCATTGGAAATGCTGGGTTCAGATAGTTCTTTTGCTGTACTTGTGGTGGTTTTAAAGGGTGTCCAGGCTCAGCGCTTGTAGCTCAAGCGTCGAGGGCGCCAGCCACATACACTAGAGCTGGCAGGTTCGAATCCAGCCCCGGCCTGCCAAACAACAATGACAACTACAAACAAAAAATAGCCAGGCATTGTGGTGGACTCTTAAGCCCAAGAGTTTGAGGTTGCTGTTAACTGTGATACCACGGCATTCTACCCAGGGTGACAGCTTGAGACTTTGTCTCAAAAAGAAAAAAAAATGGTGTCCAGTATTTCTTTTTCTTTTTTTTTTTTTTGAGACAGAGCCTCAAGCTGTCACCCTGGATAGAGTGCCATGGCATTACAGCTCACAGCAACCTCCAATTCCTGGGCTCAAGCGAGTCTCCTGCCTCCCCCTCCCAAGTAGCTGGGACTGCAGGCACCCGCCACAACGCCGGGCCATTTTTTGGTTGCAGCCGTCATTGTTGTTTGGCGGGCCCAGGCTGGATTTGAACCCGCCAGCTCAGGTGTACGTGGCTGGCGCCTTAGCCCGTTGAGCCATAGGCGCCGAGCCAGGTGTCCAGTATTTCTGGACCTATAATATCTGGTTTTTGTTTGTTTATTTTTGTTTTCACCAAAACAGGAAGAAATGTGTCGGATAGAAGAGGAACAGAGCTTTGAGGAGTTGAAGATTTTGCGTGAACTGGTTCGTGATCGATTTCACAAACAAGAAGAACTAGCAGAGGTGAGAAATGTTCTACAAGATTTATTCAGACCCAGCACACTGAGTGCTACAGTTTTGATATGCTAGTGTTTCTGTGGGGGGACAAACAGCAGTTGGGGGCTTATCGCAGCTTGCTTTTGTCCTTGGGAACTCATATTTGCTCATTTGTGATTGACAGAGTCTACGAGAGCCTCAATTTGATTCTCTAGGAGATTCTCCTGGAGACCCCGAACCTGGCGGGGGCAGTGGGATGCTGCAGTATCTTCAGTCCTGGTTTCCTGGCTGGGGGGGCTGGTACGGGCAGCAAAGTCCTGAAGGGAATGTGGTTGAGGGATTGTCAGCAGAGCCGCACGAGCAGTGGATTCCTGAAGAGATCCTAGGTACTGTGGGAGCTGGCCTTCACTTAGTTCATAAAAATTGGTCTGTTGTCCATGCAACAGTGTGTGATATTTTTCAAATTTCACAAAAGAAGATACTTGGGAAATAGTTTATTTCATGTTTATAGGGGCTGAGAGGAGAACTGTTTTGGGAGATAGCTCCATTTGGAACTCTGTTACTAAGTATGAATATTAGTGTAGCAGTGATCGTAAGAGAACTAAATTTGCGCATGTTCAAAAATTTTACACTAAAGTTTGAGTACCAGTCCAGAGCTACTCTTTAAATCTGTACTGTTCGGCTTGGCGCCTGTGGCTCAACGGGCTAAGGCGCCAGCCGTGTATACCTGAGCTGGCGGGTTCGAATCCAGCCCGGGCCCGCCAAACAACAATGACGGCTGCAACCAAAAAATGGCCGGGCGTTGTGGTGGGCGCCTATAGTCCCAGCTACTTGGGAGGCGGAGGCAAGAGACTTGCTTGAGCCCAGGAATTGGAGGTTGCTGTGAGCTGTGATGC
>CAUYRH010149366.1:0-20887 GCA_963574655.1 Perodicticus potto
ACCCTAACAACAATGCTATATTATTAGTGAAGAACATGAATCTCTGGTGGGAAACTAGTGGCTTCTAGGAAGCCACCTTTCACGGCACATGCCCACACCACCTTCCCGACCAGATAACTCTCTCCTCCATTCAGTCTTTGCAACACTTTTTAATAAATTTATTATTAAATTATAACATAGTCTATTAGGCATTTTCATTTTTTTACTTGATTTGTTTTTATTTAACTTTTCTGAAAATATAATTTCTTAAGCTTACTTACAATACTGTTTCTATCAATGGTGGTGATGTGCAAAATCCCTTGCATTGTATTTCATTAAAAATTTGTTGTGAAGGAAATAATTTTTATGATCAAGGGTCCAGAATTGTGTTAGCCATATCCTACAATGATTGGAATTAATGTTTAGATGTTGCAGTGGATGGATTTAGTGAATGCTTTCTGAGAGATAATGTCCCCAAAGGGCAGGTGAGAGTCAGATAGTTCTTGCTGCAAGTACACGATAATCTTGGAACGTCTGTGACTATACAATTCTCTAACTCTTAGGGGTTCAATTTTCCCTAAACAAGGTATGAGGAAGTCCTAAGGCCCAGTACCCCAGAACGTGATCTTAGTTGGAAATTGGGTGTTCACAGAAGTAATAAGGTTAAAATGAAGCCATTAGGGCAGGCTTTATTCCAATATGAGTGGTGTTTTTATAACAAAGATAAATTCAGGGGCAGAGACAGACGTGCACAGAGGGGAGACACACAGAGAATGCCATGCAAAGATGGAGCAGAGGTTGGAGTCTTGCTGCCACAAGCCAAGGAACATCTGGGTCTAGCACAAGCTGAAAGAGCCAAAAACATTCTTTACGAGTCTCAGAAGGAGGATGGCCCACCTGACACCTTGACTTTGGAACTGTAGCCTTCTGAAATAGAAGGCAATACATTTCTGTTGTTCTAAGCCATCATACTGTGTGCTCTGTTACAGCAGCCCTGGGAAAACAATCCACTACCTTTGCATTTCATCACTTGGTCTTTACTGAGTCCTTCCTTTGGTGGCCTCAGAATTTCTTTAAACATTGGCCTTTACATGAACAGTGCTAATATGGAACAATTATTCTAACAACTTGAATACTTAGGCCAGGGGTCCATAAACATTTTAATCAGTATTTTTGTTTGGCTTTGTGGTCTAGATGGTCTTTGTCACAATTAACCCAACTTTCCCACTATCGGACAATAGCATCCAGAGACAATGTTTCAAATGAGTGGGCCTCACTGTGTTCCAATAAAACTTTATTTCCACAAACAAGTAGTGGGTTATAGTTTACCAAGTGCTGATTTAGTCTAATAATATTGGAAAAATTTTATATGTAGCTTTTAGGAATGTCTGGGTAAAGTGATACTCATGGGACAGCTCATCTTTTCCTAAGTACACACCATAGATTCTTGGATGTAACCATTTCAGGCAGAGTACAATGGGCAGCCCACAGGCTGCATGCTGATTTTATGAGGACATTTTTGGCTTATCTGTGGTGTCCAATACCACAAAAAGTATGCATGCCCCCCATTTCTTGCCAGTCAGCTTTTGTTAGTGTTTGTGTATATAATGTGTGGCCCACATTAGTCTTCCAATGTAGCAGCAGCAAAAAAAAAAAAAAAAAAAAAAAAACACCCCGATTTACCACTGATGTAAAAAGAATCAAATGATAATTGTATGTAGTTACATTTGATCAAATCCACCGGCCATGTTAGAAATGAACCCAGTAAGCATCTTCTTTGATTATGTACCAGCATTCTCATGATCTGTGGAGAAGTATAGAGCCTCATGAAACAGCATTTTGAAGTAGTTTTAGTATAAACATATTAAACCAGGACGTCTAAGTAGGAGTCAGAGCTGATTACTTCTTACTCTTAAGATGAAATCCATTCACAAGTCTCGTTGTCACTTTTATTCTTAAAATACACCTCAAATGTCTACACCTCTTGTAATTCCAGTGCCTACACCCTTCATCCAGATAACCATCCTTTTCCTTCTGATAAAAGGCAGAGTCTGTTTGTGAATTTTTCTGTCTGACAACTCTTCTGCAGCTAGTGAGCCTCTCAAAGTTCCAATCACACGATGCCACTGCTCTGTTTCATGCTTATTATTGGCTTCTCATTGCTTTAAAATGAAATCCAGGTGGGCCTGGTGACTCACACCTGTAACCCTAGCACTCTGGGAGGCCGAGGCAGGTGGATTGCTTGAACTCAGGAGTTCAGAGACCAACCTGAGCAAGAGTGAGACTGTCTCTAAAACTAATAGCCAGACTGGGAGGCTGAGGCAAGAGGATCACTTGAGCCCAAGAGTTTGAGGTTGCTGTGAGCTGTGATACCACAGGACTCAACCAAGGGTGACAAAGTGAGACTCTGTCTTAAATAAATAAATAAATAAATAAATAAATAAATAAATAAATAAATAAAATGAAATCCAAACTTCTTACCATCACAGTGATGCTCTGGCCCCATCTATCCTTCCAGCTCCCCCTCATACCACCCTCCCTATGTCCTTTTGTCAGGGCTGCCTTAACAGAGTACCACAGACTGCGTAGAGCATAGAAACTTATTTATTCACTATTCTTGAGCTAGAGCTCTGAGATCAAGGTCTCAGGCAAGGTTGGTTCTTCTCAGGCCTCTCTCCTTGGCTCGTAGATGGGTTACTTCTTGTGTCTTCATATGATCTTCTCTGTGCCTGCCCTAATCTCCTCTTATTTTAAGGAAATCAGTTGTATCAGATTCAGGCCCACTACATGGCCTCATTTTTACCTCTTTAAAGACTCTATCTCCAAATATAATCATATTCTGAGCTACTAGGTTTAGAACACTACCATATGAAAATCAACTTAAACATGCCTTCTCACTCAATATATGCTAATGATAGGGCTTCCTGTTTGTTCCTTAAACACACTTATTTCTTGTTTCGACAAAAATTTCACTTTTCCTCTTTGTGCAAGACTTCTCTGCATGTCTGGCTTTTCCTTTCTTTCTCACTCTTGTCGCCAGCTCCGTAGATGGGTCTTTCCTAAGCCAACCAATGTAAAGCGCCGTGATCACCCACTGTGTCCTCATCCCAGTCTAGCTTAGCTTGTCGATTGCCCGTTTCCCTCCCTAAAACATAATCTCCCTTAGGACAGAGTATTTGTTTCCCTCATTTATTGCTTTAGTCCCTCTGTACCTAACACAGTGGCTGATACATGAAAGGTCCTCAATAACAATTGGTGAATGAATGAATGATTATTCCTAACGCTTTATAGAAAGCAGGAACATTTTTCAAATAAATCACTGAATATTTTCTCACTTCTTGTCGTTTTTGGATTTAGAACACACAGACTGTAAAACCGGACTTCCTGGGTCGGAATCCCACCATTGACATTTTGCAGCTCTGATGTAGGGAAAAGAGAATGATCAATCGCTTTGTTAGTCAGTCTCCATATCCACATCTGTTTGAATTTACTATCTACACTTATGGTAGGTATTAGATTCTTATTATGGTTAAATGAGTTGTAAATAAAATACATGGGGCTACATTTAGCACATAATAAATGCTTTTAAATATTTGATATTAGTATTACTTAGGATGTGCAAGATATCTGTAATAGTTGCTTTAATTGATAAAAAGAGATGAACACCGTGGTTTCTTCCAGCGACTTTACTATGTGGTGAAAGACACTATATAAAATTCAATTGGTCTATTTAAAGCCAATGAAGTCACTTAAGTATAAAATATCTGAAGTGGTAATTAGGATAAAAACAAAGATAATTAACATCATTATGTATCATATAGTTATTCCCGACTGAACAGGTGCCTGCTGCTTTGCACTGATTTCACCATCTCATCATCGGGCTTACAAAACTGTGCTACAAGAAGCATTTACAAGGTATTTTACTAGAGATTACAAGTCAACTCCTGAACTGTTTCTAAAAATATTCCTTAGTGATGTAAAGAGATAAGAGTCACAAGTAGAAACATGCAGCAGGATAGAAGATGGGGCAGGGCCTCTCATTTGGCACCTGGAAATTTAGGAACGAGATGCTGCAACCCTTCTGTGTCCTTTCTCAAGGAGGAATTCTTGAGCCGAACTCTCAGTTCAGCTTTGCCTTTGAAAATCTCTTACTATTAGGAGCCTGTTTCCAAGATTTAGAGATCTTTTTTTGTTGATTTTTTTTTAATTTTTATTAAATCATAATTGTGTACATTGGTGCAATCATGGGGCACAATGTGCTGACTTTATATACAATCTGAAATATTTTCATTGAACTATTTAACATAGCTTACATGGCCTTTTAATCACTATATGAAGACATTTATATTCTACCTTTAGTAATTTTCACTTGTACCCTTGTAAGGTGCACCGTAAGTGTGATCCCACCAATCACCCTCCCTCCACCCATCCTCCCCCCTCCCCTCCCTTGCCCCTTTCCCCATTTCTTGTACTGTAACTGGGTTTTAGCCTTCATATGAAAGCTATAGATTAGCTTCATAGTAGGGCTGAGTACATTGGATACTTTTTCTTCCATTTAGAGATCTTATTAGAGCATACCATTTTCAACAGCTACCAATTGGGAATATCGAGAATCTCAATCATAATTGATAGGAAATAGTGTGATTTCTGAGCCCATCTGGTCATCTGTGCTAGACAGTTCCAAGCAAATACCCTGGAAAAATCGATTTTGTTGCAAATTTATGAATTTGGTCCTAAGCTCTCTTGTTTGTTTAATGTTCCTCCACTGGGCAGCAGAAATGCTACGTGGTAATGACAAGCTCAGATATGCACATTTAGGTAATTATTTTGGATTCCAAACACCTGCGCCAAGAGTGGGTTGCTATTCAATAATCCCAGTTATCCGCCAGCTGCCTTGTGACTTGCTTCACTCGTAGGCCAGGAAAGATCATATATCCCGTCCCATTTCTCCCTGCACAGGGTCTATCTCTGACTTTCAGGTCTTTCTATAATTGCTTCAATCAATGCTGTAACACATTAAGTGGATATTTATGGAAAATCAATTCAGAACGCTATAATTAGCAAGCACTGTAAGCCTGGAGATGTTGATGCAAAGCATTCAACTCCAGGAAGGGATTTATCTACAATAAAACTTGTATAAAATTACCTGTGACATTTACCAATGCTGACTTAGTTGATACTCAATCTTGGGTTTTTGTTTATTTGTTTGAGGTGGTACACATCATGGCCTTTACCTTATATTTTTCAGAAAATGATTATGAATAATTACCTAAAGTTGTACTTAAATAAAATGGAAACTTGTCTCTGAATATGTAATTTCAACATTTTCAGCACTATGTTGGAAATACTGGGAAAATCCAGTTTTATAGATTTTTTTGTAAGATAATTTTAAAGCTTTTCATGCAACCCATTTGATTTCAAGTTCTTTTGAAAAAATTTCCCTGAAATGAAGAAATCAAAAATACCTCTTTCTCTCTCCCTTTCTTGAGTTCTTTCTCTCCCGCTTCCATCCCCTTACCCCCACCAATGGAGTAGTAGGATGTTACCAATTCAGGTTTATTTTGGGTAGTGACTTTAGAAATAAAATCAGAGTGGCTGCTCTAAAAGTCAAGAGCTAAAATGGAAACCAGATGGAAACCTCTTCTGTAGATTTGGGTGTTTGTATAACAGAATGAGCAGCTTCTTATATGATATTGTCACTATCCCAAGCTTTTAGGTGTATGTAGGAGGTCAGACTATGAAGTTCACAAACTCATCCTAGAAAAAGTGGTACATACTTCATTGCTGAATGCCTTTATGGTGTCCTTTGAAGTACTTCCCTTGGCCATCTGGTGGCCTTAGTGATATGCAGCAATGAGGTATGCAGCACTTTTCCAGGATGAGTTCATGAACTTGTATGATGAAAGCCCTGATGGCCATTCCAGAAAAAAGAGTACCTGAGCTGCTTTAAAGGGTGGACGAGGTACCCGACCGGCATGTAGCTTCCCAAGGGGAAGACGGCTCAGTCTGCAGGGATGTTCCCTGATCCCCCCTCCCAGTGTCAAGAATGAGCACCGGTGCTGAGCTGAACCAATGACGGACTGATCACAGACACAAAGCAACTTCACAGAAAAGGTTTATCTTGTAAATGAACAAAAGTAAAGATTGAAGTTACACAAAGTGAAAAGTCATTTCAGAGAGAGGAAAATGGGGCAGTCTCCATGAATGTAGAAAGACCCAGACTCTGAGCACAAGGCTGCCTTTTATGAGCTCCTGAGTTTGTCCAACCTTTCTTTCTTTCCTTCTTTTTTTTTCAAGTGAGCAATTTATTAAGAATCAAACAAAGGTATAATGTGATACAGTACGAGTAAGACACTCAAGATATGTATAATAGTACTACTCACATAAAACCTTAAATTGCACCTCAAAAAAAAATCACAAGACAAAAGAGAAAGCAATTTCACTGTTATAAAATAAGATATTTCATGCAAAGTATTAACTTTGCCTCCCTAAAGCCCAACCTCCCAACAAACAAAAAACTATC
This sequence comes from Perodicticus potto, assembly GCA_963574655.1. Lineage (NCBI taxonomy): Eukaryota > Metazoa > Chordata > Mammalia > Primates > Lorisidae > Perodicticus > Perodicticus potto. The sequence goes on from CAUYRH010149366.1 coordinate 6,503, forward strand.
CGGGAATACTGCTATGCTAGCATATTAACCACAGTATAATCATTCATCGGAAAACAGTAATTAAGCAATGAATTAAATTAAATAACAAAGTTCAAACTATCATAAACTCATAGACCACAATGATTTTATAAGACAAGCAATTCCAGAAATCTTATAAACAATAAAAAATGCAGAAATATTTCAATATCATTCTACTTGATCTGGATACACCTGATATTGAAATTGGAGAAAATGTATTGCTATAAAGGGAAATTACAAACATGTAATTTTTTTTCAGAGATGTGGTCTTGCTCTTGCTCAGGATGCTCTTAAACTTCTGAGTTCAAACAATCCACCTGCCTTGGCCTCCCAGGGTGCTAGGATTATGGGTGTGAGCCACCCTGCCTGGCCCAGAAAAAAATATTTCTGCAGTGATACCTCTTTAAGATACATTCAATGATTTCTCCACATACCTGTTGACTGGGACAAATTTTGTGTTTTGGAGGAATAATCCAGGAATGGTTATAGTTAAATTATTAAAATTAAGAATAAAACTGAATTTAAATTAATCTCTCTTTCTACTTGCACACATCAGACATGTTTAGCCACTCTATATTAAGGTAATTGAAATCCAGATTTGAAAAAGCATAAGATGTTCAAATTATCTTGGCTGCAGTAATGTCTTAATTCTTCATGTTCTGTAAAATTGATTTCATTATGCTAATAATCACAAAAGAGATTATCCCTCAAAATCAGAATATTTGGGATCCTTTACATAGATATGGCATTAATGAAGTCAAGGCAATTTTTAAAGGGGGTGGGAATTTTACTGAGTTATGTCCTATAGTGTAATGTTATAATCAGATTATTTAGGAAAAATATACAAACACTCATGCACAAACACAATCATATATAATGTATGTATTTTTCATCTATGTAAAGACATTTACTGACTACGTTGGTACCTCTATGGGCAAAGGAATAGTACCTTTCCTCACCTGTTGTAAGGGTCACAGATGACATGCTTATAACAAAAGACAGGTTAGCAAGAGAAAAACATGAGACCTTTATTAAATCAAAGTTTTATATGACACGAGAGTCTTCAGCAATGAAGAACCAAAGACTCGAACTATTTTCATGCTTAGGTTCAATGAAGAATCAGCAGGGATGTGGAAAGGTGATGGGAGAACAATAATCTACTGGCCAGAAACCAAGTGGGGTGCCCAGCGAGGTGTGTGTCTTCAGATTCTTCTCGGACTTGCTGTGTGGCATTCCATTCTGAGCAAGGAGCAGAAGACCTAAAATGAGAGTCTGTGACTCATGACCAGACAATGTGGCTGAGAGGATTTCTTCATGGCCAGCTCTTACACAGAAACGCAGGGGAAAATTAGAACAATAGTTAAAGTTTCAGTGACCCATGTTGGAGAAGAGGAATTATAGTTTCTGTGGCCTGTGTTGGAGGAGAAAGGGAAGCAAGAAACGGGAGGGCAGCAGAAAGGCTAAGAGATTCTGCTTCTCTAGCCCTTCCAAACGCCTCTGGTTCAAAGGACTCGGCACACCCAAGTGCCAGCCTTGGGGAAGCGTTTTCTGAGGCTCCACATACCATTAGTCAAAGACCCGCTGACTGGTATCCTCTGTTGTATGTGTGATCTGTGTGTGTGTGTAAGTAAACACACATATATGAATATGTAGATTCATATATGTATATGTTTATATATTCATATATGCACGTCTATATATTTTTCCTTATTTACAAACATAATAGCATATACAGCAAAAAGCTAAAGTAACTCACCAGGGTATGGTTTGCTGTCTGTGAAACTCATTTTAGTTAATATCACTGTATGATCAAACTCATGGATATGTAAGATATTTTCTCTCATAAAAGAAAATGGGATAGAAATTGAATTTCTTATCATGCTGAATCTTGTCATTTTACAGAGTGTGATTTCTTACTAGGCTCAAAGAATCCATCATTCTTTTTCCTTTAGCTAGAGTTGAGTACACCACAGTGACATCCTGTTAAAGACAGACCCGCGATACAGCAAATGTGGCTGAAATTCCCACTTAATCTAATATATTTTATTGCTGTAAATAAATTGGCGTAGTGAGTGAATAAACTGTCGCAGGGCTCGATCACTTGGCACGGTAGTCTATGTTAAAGGGAACATCACTTTAAACGAACTTCACCATCTGTTGTGCACTCTGGTTTAAAAAGGCCATAATTTACATTTGCAAAAGTAGGTAAGAGACAAATTATCAAAATGCGCATTTATGTGCTATATGCAGCTGAACATGCATCTGTTCTGTTTGTCTCTGGAATATCAGATGCTAACTGGAAGACAGTCTCCTCTCTTCACATACGATGATGCATTTAGGGAAAGAGAAAATCAGAAATTCCTTTTCAGGTGATTCCTTTCTATAAAGGTATAACCTTCATGCTATTGGGCTGTAACATGTTAAATAATTATTATTTACAGTAGCTAGAGTGCTCAGCTAGCTTTCTGGGCAGAACATGAGACTATTACAGTAACTGCTATGCAATTTTATCTAAAATGTTAAATCATGAGGAAGTTGCAAACATTATTCTTAAAGGAAGATCATTGTATTTAGTCTAACTGCAATTAAATTTATAAATATTAGACTGGTTAAATATTAGCCATTTTTTCTTTATATAACAGGAAATTTCTTACAGTTCTTATGGTTTATTCTGTAGAAGTGAAGGAAACTGGCCCTCCCCTGGAAGTTTGCTGAAAGACCAAATCACAATTAAGACAGATTAACAAGAGAAAGATGTATTTGCCATGTTCATGAGGACAAGCACAGAGTGATTATCCAGTATGTCAATCAAGTTCAGGTATTTTTATACCCGGTTCATTTTGGGGGGCGGAGATGAATAGTAATAAGTGGTTGCTGGGGAGAATGAATGGATGGTGGAAACAAAACCACTTGTAAATTAATCTGAGAGATGAGTATTAAGTTTTAAATGATTTAAGTCAGGTCTGCTTGTCTTCTTGATCTTCTTTCCTACAATATATTGAGATAACAGAGAGAGGAAAAGAAGTCCATTGTTCTTTTCCTTTATGCAGATAGAGGCTTCTTCCAAGGGCCTGTTAATCTCCGAGAGCCTTAATTCTTTTATATCAAAGAGTCTTGCATTGTTGTGAAATTTCTGGAGTGCCTTCAAATCTAGTGAACATGAGAAAATTGAGGCAGCCTCATATTTTGTAAATGACCCAAACCTTTTACCTTAGACAATAAAGCCAATGGGTATTATGTGTATTTTTATAATACATGTATGATTCTGATAGTTTCATATGTATTTTTCCATGTTTTGAGAGAATCACTCATGGAAAAATAGATTGTAAAACTCTGAAGAGTTTCACTGTGCACTCATTCATTCATATACTTGTATGCCAAATAATCTTCCACTTAACAATCCTACTACTATTGTTAAAGTAAAATATTCATGATATTGTTAAGGCAGTAAGGAAGACTTTATTTAAGGAGCATCTATTAGAACAAGTGTAGGGACCCTTGCAGTGAGGTCTTTCACTGGGAAAAAGATTAAGCTCAAGTCTGAATTCAAAGAAAAATGGAAATTTATAGCCAAGGAGCAGGTTAGGAAACAAAGAATAGAAAATTAAAAAGAAAGACATTGCGGATAAAGAGAGAAGCCGGCTAAACCCACCTGACAGGATTCTTGCTGCGGGCGGGCCAGGATGACCAGACGTCTGTCACCTGGCAAATGATGGCGGATGGAGTGAGGAGATATTGATGGTGAATGGATTCTGAGGGTGGGGGGATTCTGGTTGAAATAATTTATTGACATTCTTTTTATTGTGGTGAAAATTACGTACAGTTTAACATCGTAAGTTGAGATAACAGCAGTGGTTAACCTCTTAACCATCATGAAATGCATAGTTCAGTACCAGTAAGTGCGCTCATGCTGTGCATCAGCCTGCCCATCCCTCACCACAACGTTCCCATCACCCCAGACTAATCCTCTGCACCCATCAAACAATAACTCCCATTGCTTGGTAGAATTCTAAGCAAAATTGAACATTGCAAAGACGGACACAAAAAACCAAAGTCAGAGCCCAGTAGAGAATAGTTTAGGAGAGCTCCAACAGCATTTATTAAATATAAAAATCTTTGTCTCTACTCTTTTCTATAAATGGGAAAATGTATGAGCAAGGTTTTTTGCTGTTGACTCATCTTCTCCCTCCTCTCCCCATTCTCTTCTCTCTTCTTCCCTTGTGCATGAGCCATTGCTGTGGAGGAGAGAGGGCAGAAATCAGTCTGACCTCACTCCAGGGAAACCAAGGGGAAGAGGAGATGTACGTATATAGTTGTCTACGTTAAATTGCACTTGAACTTTATGGCCACTCTGTGTATGGGTGTTTACAGTTTATATGTGTATGTGTGTATATACATACTTTTTGCTTTCTTTTTTTGAGACAGAGTCTCACTCTGTGGTCCAGGCTAGAGTGCCGTGGTGTAATAGCTTCATACTTCATACTCCTGGACTCAAGTGATCCTCCTGCCTCAGCCTCCCGAGTAGCTGAGACTGCAGGTGCTCGACACAATGCCCAGCTAGTTTTTCTAGATTTAGTAGAGATGGAATTTTGCTCTTGCTCAGGTTGGTCTGGACCTCCTGAACTCAAGGGTTCCACCTGCCTCAGCCTCCCAGAGTGTTAGGATTGCAGGCATAAGCCACCACCCCAAGGGAGGGAAGATTTTAAGCACTAGAATGAAAGGAAAACATAACCCTCTGTGTTTGCTAATTGGCTTCACTCAACGGAAATATCATCTTTTTCCTTGTAACCCCAGGTAGTTTTACAGCTCAGAGCCAGGCCCCATCTAAGTCAGGCTCCTATGCTCTGCAGAGGCTGGGATAGAGCACAGACTGTTTTTGGTGACTTCATTTCAAAGGGATATTCCAAGATCATTAAGAAAAGACACCTAGGGTTGCAAAGCTGGCCAGAGGCTTTAAAAATTTTATGTATCAAATGGACAAAGAAAGAATTTACAAACACCCATTTTCTAATGCTAAAGTTCTAAGGAAAGAGAGGTCAGAGGCCTGGTGTCAGGTAGGAGCCCACGGTAAGTTTAGTCAAGTTGGAAGAGAATGCTGAGGTCATCTTGGTTACTAATTAAAAAAAAGAAGGAACTTACTAGGGTGGTTTTCATAACTCTCCCAGCTGCTAATAGGCTGGGCTTAAATAGCACCTGTTAATTTTGTAGGTAATATTAATCTGCCTCTCCCTTTTATCATGTGCTCTTTCTTCTGAGCAGGGAGAAAAGGTGGAAAAAAGTGCCATTAAAATTATATGTGACTGACTTCCGATTTCCACCCCGACACGTGAAGGAATTCATGCCTTCCATCGTCACATCAGGCAAAAAGCTGAGCCACCTGAAAATCAACAGTATTTCTTGCATCAGTCAGAGAATTGACGTCAAAGTATGAGCCTCCACCCACAAAACTGGAGAGAAAGGAAAACATAGAACCCACAAAAGCAGTTTACTTGAAGCAGAAGCTGCTGGAGCCAATAGAAATAGAACTCTTTAAAAAGCACCTTCAAAAAACTGCTGAAAGCTGAATGTGGACTGGCCTGAGAGTGAGAAACTCCAGGGACCCAGGCTAACCGCCCCCAGACCTCCATCCCTCCATCCACTTTTGTGGATCCTATTTCCAGTTGCCCCAGGAGCCTCTCATGGTAAAGATCAGAGGAGAATCCCCATGTACTGGCCGGTGGAGGAGAAAGTCCCATCTGACAAACACCGGAAGAAAAGCAGCCCTTGGGAGAGAAGCCCCCAATCAGCTCCACACCAAATGCCTCCCCAGAGGGAGGGCCTGGGACGTGACATGAAAGTAGGGCACCTTGGAATGCGATGTGTCTGAACTGGGGAACACTGCCGGGGCTTTAAAGCGAGGCCTCGCTGAGCTTCTCCTGCCCCCCTTTCTCTCCTGAAGCAAGTGGGAGAAACCAGAATTCCTATTCTTCAAGGTGGATCATAGAAACTGAATCCCTCCACCTCAAGCAAGCCTTGGGACCTAGGAGAGTCACTCTGTCCCCCTTCCTGGAGCCTGCTGCTCCAGAGGGTGCTCCCCATGCCTGGGGAAGACCCTTAGCACCCTCGCTTACCATCAGGTCACACCCTTTGGTGCATTGGTCGTCTATTCCTGTGGAACCTAAGAGTAAAAACAGACCGATTTTCCTGGGCCTTTGAGTCTTCACTTATAAAGTCTCCCATAAGATTTTGATTAAAGGAACTTGTGCTTTTTTCTCTTGTCAACCTGTCTTTTGTTATAGGGGTGCTGACCGTGACCTTCCTGATAGGTAAGGAAAAGTGTCACGCCCTTCTCGTACCCGACAACAGCAAAGACTTCGCTGGAGTCTTGTCTGATTTGGGGGCAGGAAACCACACAACTGTAAGCCCCGCTAGTTTTCCCGCCTCACCTGGGGAGAAATGCTGAGAAGCGCATGTGAAGATCACTGCCCAGTCTGCAGACCCCCATGCAGGACAGTAACATGCCTCCCTGCACACGGGCCATGCTTCACCTTCATAGTAACAGGATTCCTGGCGTATTCCTTCAATTTAGCTGAAAATCATGATGACACGATAACCTGCACGTGAACATTTGTAACAGCTTTATTATAATTACTGAATACTGGAAACAAACAAGATGTCCTTTAATAAGTAAATGGAGAAACAAACTCTGGTATGGCAATAATGGACTATTATTAAGAATAAGTAGGAATGAACTATCGACATTGAAAAGACACGAAGGAAGGTTAATAGGCATTGCTGAGGGGAAGGAGCCGGACAGAGAAGGCCACTGATGTCGGGAAGGAGGCAGAACCGTGGAGACCGGAGGAGACTCAGGCATCCCCCAGGCGGGTCCCAGGACAGGTGAGGGTGCTGGGGCGATTCTGTGTGAAATGGAAGGTGATGCGGGTGGAGACACGCATTCGCCACAATGCAGAGCTAAAGAACACGTGAGAAATGTTTAATAACAACCTATCAATATTGACTCTGTTGCTGTAACAAATGTACCACGTTTATGCAAAATCTTGATAACAGGAAACTGGTGTGTGGTGGGTTGGTGCTCATGTATTAGCTGCTCAGTTAGTCTCTAGATCTAAAACTGCTCTACAGTATAAACCTATTAATTACAGACACCCATGCATCTGAAGGTAGCTATTTCTGTCTAAGAGACTGTCATAATTTAAGAATTCACAACATTTGGTTTGGAAAATACCTTGATAATTGATTTTTGCCATAAAATCTAAGGCTATGCACCTAATCTATAAAGCTTGACTTTCAAGGGAACAGTGGCACATAGAGACAGCTAAAGTATTCTGTATAAACAGGTAAAACCCTCTGATTTGACCTGTAATAGAAAGTACACAGGTGAATTAAATGGTAGAGATCAAAGTGTAAGTGAACCAGCGAAGCAGTATGAGAGGATGAGGAGGGTCTGCAGAGGGGCAGGGGGATGTTTGCAAAGGGATGAAAAGACAAAACAATCTTAAAACAGAGACGGTTAAACTGGCTGCTCCAGGGTGCTGTAAAAGAACTTCCTTCTATTCACTCAAATTTCCTACAAACAAAAATACTTCCAAACTCTGACTTACATTTGCCAGTTATTTATTTATATTAGGTTGTAGTTCATTTTATTCTGTTATAGCAAATCCATCCAATCCGTTTAATGTACCAACACTAAAGGGAAACTATTTTACTGTATAATGGCTATATAGACACTGAAATATCTGATATGATAATTAAAGTTTTGGATATTTAAGTTTGACAACGTGTCATAATAACTTGTATTTTTTTTTTTTTACTTAAGATGGCTTAAGTTTGCAGACACTGCACACAGGTAACTTTTGTGCAATATATGTGTTATTCTGACCAAATTGCTAACAATATTTCTTCGCTTTATTACAGACAAAAATCTAAATCTATTTTTGTGAAATGACAAGTGCAGAACTCTCAGAATTTAATGCAATATGCTGAAGTTATTCCAGAGATAACTCATTTAGAAATAAACAACTATAGGTATTTTATTTCCTATTCAAATAACCTAGAACATTTTGTTTCTCTTGCTAGCCTCAAGCGTCACACATGCTGGAATGTAACCAGTGAGCGCCATGTGGGGAAGCAGCACCTAGGACGTTGTTCATTCATTCAAATCTTCAGAATCATGTTTTCCCCAAAAGGATTTAATTTTTTTTCTATTCTCATCTGTCACTTGCATATTTTTCTTATTTCAGGTCCTGCTGTAAGAAACCAAGTAAGAAATAAAACTGCAGGGTTTAGGATATAATAATAATAATAATAATAATAATAATAATAATAATAATTACAATTGCATTTATTCAGAGTAAAACCTCCCAAAATGTTTTCAGGTTCTGCAATTAGGAGACAGCTGGCTTATGAACTATCCAATGCCAATTAGCAGATAAAATTTTCATAAAAGAAAGATTGTAGTAAATTTTATATTCCCCATGAGGATTTGCTATACTTATCTCTATAATAGTGAAAAACACTTTTTTCTTTAATTCAATCATAGGCAGATATTTTAGGATAAAAGAAAGCCCTTTTCCCTGATTAAGCTTAAAGTATTCTGACTACATGTACATAACTAATATAATAATAATCACATATATAATAATGGTTACATATGGGTGTAGCTACATGTATACAGAGTTTTATGTATGAGGTGATTTTAAAAAGTTCATGAAAATGTAATTGAAAATAAAAATAAAAAGTATAAATTTAATTTTTCAATATGTACTCCATCAAGTTCTAACCATTTAGTTCACTCATTCCTAAAGAACTGAGGGTTGTGGGGATTTAACCATATCAATGATTTTTTTTTCTATTACTTGAAGAAAAATAGATAGCCTTTACATTTTTTTAAGATTAGAAAACAAAAGGGAATCATAAGAGGGGAAATTGGGACTGCAAGGTGGAGGCCTAATGGAATACCACTACATTCCATAGAAACTCTTGCAAAATTGCCATTTATTGAGAGGAATGAGCAGGATTATTGTTGAGACAGAGAAAGACTCTGTGGTAAAGCTATTCTGGGCATTGCTCTGTTAAAGTTTTGGCTAAATTTCACAAAACCTTCTCACAGTAAACAGATGGTATTGTATTTTGACCCTCTGTAAAATCAAGAGGCAAAGTGCTGTGAGCATCCCCAGAGTTGTTGCCGTGAGCTTGCCCTTGGCCAGTTCTCCCCTCTTTTCCCACTGCCCCACTTGGTAGCCATTGCTTTAGCTGTGGTTTATTGTCAGGACCATACTGGTAAGGCCGCCTTTCATCTTCTGCCACAGTTCTTCAAAGAAATTATTCAGGGTCTCAATCCCACTTATTTGAAATTTTCATTGAATGCTCTGCTCTTATCTATAGCTGGTTTGGGGAACAACAGTTTTGGTACCCACTGAATGGAAAGCTTGCTCAACTTTTATTTTTCACTCAGAATCATGTAAGCCAAGCCAGTTGAAAGGTTTATAGTATTGGCTTCTGTAGAGGACTGGACACCATCCTTACAAAGAACAGTTACTGATTCTTATCACATTAAAAGGAAATGCTGAGAACAGGACAGTCTCCTGGCAAGCCTAGAGACGTTTCCTGACTTGGGGGCAATCTCCCAAGTAACTCAGTGTCCCGGAATGAGATAAGGTCAGTCACTCACTAGTAAGCATGTGTTAAACATTGATGCTTAGTAGTTCTTCATGAGGGCTGTGGAGAAAGAACATGTGAGGAGAGCACGTGGCAATCCTTACGCAGGCAGCCCTCATATGTAATTACCTGAACTCTCCACATCTGTTTATGTCAATTTCCTTAACTCTCCACACCTATTGTGTATTTGTGTATAACCTTAATAAACAGCCATTGTGGAGGGGGCTCGGGGCTACCCTGCAAGTAAGGTTAGCCCGCCTCCCGCAAGCTTGTACTTCTAATCCGTGTCACGCCTGGTTCCTTCCTATGGCGACCAAGACCAGGCCATAGGGGTCATGACAGGCTTCAATTGGGGTATGAATAAAATGAATGTATTCCTTTCAAGTTGGTGTGGATTACCTTACCCAGTGGCCTTGAGCTTCAATATTTGTTTATTCCTTTTTAAGGGAAGTTATGCATTTGTAGACTGCTAATTTATTTGGGGTATTGTCTAATTATTTCACCACTGTTCTATTTTTTAACTGAAAAAAAAAACATACAATTTATAAATTTAAAAGGAGAGTTTTATTTCTTATAAAGGCTTACGGCCTGCAAGGTAGTCATTCAGACAGATAGTGAAGCATATCCTCTGGCAAAGACCAGGGACAGGAACGTCGAGAGAGGGAAGGCTGAGACAGGAATGATGCTGAAGAGGCTGTCAAGTGTATGTGCTCAACAGGTTCCAGGGCGAAGCTATGAATACAGACGAATGTGGCCCTAACACATGAGCATTGAATAACACTTCTGTTACATACAACCTATGCTCCCTTTCTGGAGCAGACTTGACATATGAATATACTGCAATTAGGTCTTCTATGTCAAAAGATCTTTTCGGAACACAGAGGTAACTATATGTGCGGCCTCCATAAACCAGCCTGAACTAGTCCATGGATGGTGGCACCTCCTCAAGGGAAAGTTACTGAACTCAATCTCCCGTTCAGTCAAAGCTGTTGTTATGGCTTGTGGAGCAGTTAGTGCCTCGTGGGGAATGAGCTGACAATTGATTTAACATTGCACGTCTTGAGGCTGATGCTTGTTTAGTTGCTAAAAAAAAAGAACCACCTCCTGGTAGGTAGAACACTATTTTTTAAGTGTAGAGTGTGTGTCTTACCCTTCAGCTGGCATGGCCTTGCTCTTATCTGGCATCTTCCTGCCACAAACAAGCCCTCCTATCACTCTCATCATCTGTATTTTAACATAAATTTTGGAGAGTTGTTGTGTCTCGAAAGTGATGGAGTATAGTAAGCTCACTCCTGTCATAGCTGGGAACTTGTCTTTTTAAGGTTTCTCTGGGGTCCCGTTGGCCAAGAGGTGGCCTGTTCACTAGGTGGTGGTCCTCGTAGTTTACACATGCAAGCTTCTCTGCAGCTTTGGTGTTTGCTCTGGCTGTTGGGGTAGCAGAATTCAAGGACTCTTTTCAAATTTGTGCCCTCTTAATGTTTCAAACTAGATCCTGTTCACAAACTGTATAACAAGTAAATAGGAGTATATTTTGTTGAAAGAGAATTTTGAAATCTATACACAACTTTTTCAAACATGAGTTTTCTATGAATTTTTTGAAGACCCCCTCCTATTTGTGTGCATGTGTGTGATAGCTTCCTTTAATTCAGAAACATATACTACGGCACCTAGAGTCCCCTTGCCTCAAGACAAGCACAGTGTGGCACCTGTCCTGTATATACCAAGGAGGGGGCATGGATCGTTCCCTTCTACCTATCCTAGGTGTACTGGATGAAGCCCCAGCAATAAAGGACAAATTAACAAGAGAAAAGCAAACAAACATGTAATATGAGTCTTATGTGACACAAAAGCCTTAATTGGGCATTAAAAACCTGAAGAAAGGGGAAAACCTGAGTATTCTTCCGAGTAGGTTTGTTGAAGAATGGAGCATCATGGAGGAACGTGATAAGACAACGTCATGAGGACCTACTGGGCAAACCTGGCAAGGCCTCTTGCGTGGATCCCTCTCCGGGTCATTTCATTCCTGGAGATGAGGGTGCCCCTTTTTCCTTGGGCTGGAGAGGGCATCTCTCCCATCAGCGTATTGTGACCTGAGTCAGGGGAAGGTCAGGAAGGCCTTTCTGTACTTGACATTTCTCAAATTCTCCAGATGAAAACACTCCGAGGTGCCATATTTTTGAGTAATGTATTCCAAACCCCACCAAAATGTAAAGCACAAATTATTTGTTTGTTCTCTCTCAAAATAATTATCATTTCCCTGATGACTTTACCTAAGTGATGATGAAAAACAGAATCAAAAATCAATGTCTGTATCAGAGAAAGAAGTAAGGAGAGATGCGATACAGAATGGGATTGGAGAGATATTCAGAAATGTCTAGATCATGCTAGAGATTAGACACTTTAATTTTATAAACATAATTTAAAAGTCCACTAAAGGATTTTAGATGTTTCAGATGTAGATTTTGATAGGTTTTCTGTGTAACAATATCTGATAGGAAAATGAATACGAGGGCATAGTTCTCAGAAGGGATGGTTTGGCCAGATATAGTGTTATGTAAAGGCTTAAGGAATTAATGATGATTAAGAAGTAGTACATGTATAAAAAGAAAGTATAAAAAGAAAAAATCAACTAAATTAGGCTTGGGTTTTTATTTTTAATTTAATAGTGGAATTGTTATAGATACTTGATGTATCATTCCTTTTATTTTAAAATAATTGATGTATAGCTCAGAGTTCTAATTGCCACAATACAAGCCTATCTTGTGTATGTGCACAGTTTATAAAATACCCTCAGTTTTTTCCCAAATTATTATAGTTTACCCCGAAGGACTTTATAATTACAACGGAAAAACAGATCTTGTAAAATGAAATGAGTCCAGACTCAGATGTTATAGAGATTTTTACACAATGGGTCCTAATAAATGCTTCCAGCTTTGTGAGCTAGAAAACTTGATTTCAGAGTGAAAATAAGCAATCACAGGTGGATTGACAGGTATTAATCCTTGCATAATATAATCTACCACTATGTACATTCTTTTAGATCAAAAATGTTCATGCTATATGCAGTTTACATTATCCTCTCAAATTTCTTAAGATCAAGAGAGTATATTTCCTTTTAAGTTTTGAGTATTGGATTTAATTTTATAAAAGTGGCTTTGAAAATACAGATGATAATGTATTATGCTTTAAGACACTTGCTAAAAATCAGTTAAACATCAATTGGACAGAGAAGGCAGTCAGAGGACAGGAAAGGATCTAAAATGCTCTGGTAGGCAGCCTCTGAAAAGGGTCCCAGTCATGCTCACCTGCTAGTATTTTCCCATTGTTTAATTCCCTACTCCTTTTTTTTTATTTTCATTTTTGTTTTACGTGGTCTGGGCTAGATTTGAACCTACCAGCCCTGGTGCAAGTGGCTGGCGATCTACCCACGGAGCCAAGGGCACTGCTTCATTCCCTATTCTTGAGTGTGAACCATGCATACTGATTTACTTCTAACAAACAGAATACAGCAAAAATGATAAGCTGTCACTTCTGAGCTTAGGGAATAGAGTCTGTGACTTTTGCTTTACTCTTTCTTACTGACTACTTCGTTTTCCCTACAGAAAGCCAAATGCGATGGTGTGAGATGCCCCACACGAGGCAGGAGCGGTGACTCTCGCCAACAGCCGCAGTGACCAGAGGCCTCCAACCAGCCACAGGGACGATCTTCCCTCAGCAAGTCTCGAGGTAAAGAATTGTTGCTGGGCAGCTGTTGATTAAAGCCCAGAGACAGAAGACACAGATAAGCCACTCCTGGGTTCCTGACCCACAGAAAATGTGAGATAATCCACATTTGCTGCTTCAAGACCCTGCAGTAGGAACATCCTCACTGTGTCATTGGTATGGTACGGAAGTTTAGATAACAAATCCAGGGAGAAAATGGTAGTGCTTAATATCTGTCAGATGCCCAGTGTCTTATTTACACAAGACATTGTATCCCGTGGACTTCACCTGTGTCTTATCACCGTATAAAAACGTTTCAGAGGACATTGAAGAATTTGATAAGCTTTGATAGTCTCAGTAAGACTTTAGCATTGAGAATAGACATTAGGGAGATGATGGAACACATGGGTTCACAATGGAAGTTGTGAGAAGTTACATTCTAGTCATTTAAAAGATTTATTTTGAAAGATTGCTTATTGGGTGTGAAATGTAGGAAGAGTCAAGAGAGACCACAGCATTTTCAGCCTACCCCACTTCAGGAAATTGCAGTTAACTGAAAAGAGGGGACTGGAAGAGTAGGTATGGCTAAAAAGAGTTTGATTTGGGTATGTTAAGGTTATGAGGCCCATTAGACATTCAGGTGGACACATTGAAAGGCGTTGGCCATATGCATTTAGAGTACAGAAGAGGGAACAACAGAAGACATATATTGGAAGTCTCTAGTGTATATAAGAGTTTTAAAATCATGAGAATAGGTATCATTATGAAAGGATTAATTGAATGTGTTTAAAAAAATAAAGGGTATACTTTTTCTTCCATTCTTGAGATACTTTGCTAAGAAGAATATGTTCCAGCTCCATCCATGAGGATGGGTGGAGGGAGGGCAATTGGGTGGGATCACACCTACGGTGCATCTTAGTAGGGTACTGGTGAAACTTATTAAATGTAGAGTATCAATGTCTTTATATAGTGATTAAGAAAATGCTATGAGGGCTATCTCTCACA